>ML398102.1:64336-77123 GCA_005239525.1 Nicotiana knightiana
TAGTCGACACATACTCGGACCTTTCCGTCCTTTTTAGGCACCGGAACCACATTGGCTAGCCAGGTGGTGTATTGGACCACTCGGATTACTCCAGCCTTTAGTTGTTTAGCGACCTCTTCTTTGATCTTGTCACTCATGTCTGTTTTGAATTTCCTCTGATTTTGTTGGACCGATGGATGACCGGGGTAGGTTGGCAATTTGTGCACCACCAAGTCCATACTTAGTCCGGGCATGTCGTCGTAGGACCAAGCAAATACGTCNAAGTTAACGAGTTCCATTTCATTTAAGTTTGGCTTAGGCTTATTCTCGAATTGTTCGATTTATTTCCCTAAAAGCCTCTTCTTCGTCATATTCCAGTTCTTGATTCATTATTTCGAGGTTAGACGACGTATTAGGATCAGAGCAGGAAGTCCGCAAGCATGTCATGTTTTTTAAAGCCGCATTATTAGGACTGAAAAAATAAGAAAAGTAAACAAAAATCAGAAAGAATAGTAGACGATGAAATTTTGATTTCATTTCATTGAATTTGAACATAGGAGGGTTTACATCGAAATTTAAAGGCAAGAATTTAAAACTTGAGTTACACCCTGAAATAACTCATAGTGCAGAAAGGATGGCAAAAAGCTGAACTACCGAGACTCCCGTCGGACGGGGAATGGAGTAGCCTCCCAGTTTTGCAACTTGGCATCAGGTCCCATATACTGTACTTCGGCAGTGTTGGAGCCCTCTTCTGGTTGGACCATATGGGCCTCATACAACATTTGCCTCATTGCTCCGCATATTTCTTCTATTTCTTCGGCCGTGAAAACCTCTTCTTCTTCTTCCACGTATTTTGGCTTGACAAATGATGCGGTGATATGTGGGATTGGCTGAGGCAATACCCAACCATTTTTCTTGCGTTGGTCAGCCCATTGCTCATCGTCTGGGGTAGGTTGAAACCCTATGCCGAAAAATTTTTTATTGGCAGGCAAAGTGGCGGGTTCTTTAATGCCTTGCAAGGACATCCCGAGCCCTTTTCGGGTGTGTACCCATGTTTGATCATGTCGCTGGCGACCATAATTGATGTGTTTGAGAGGAAGGGTTGAGGGCATGGGGTTCTTTCCTCATGCTGGTCTGCAACCACAATCTCGAAAGCCTGGTAAACTATGTGCTCGCTGCCCTCTTTTGCTTCCAGGCATGGGCTAACGGGTCCCTGTAAATGGATTGCTCGTCTTCCCCATGGACCACGATTTCCTGGTCCTCATATTCTAACTTAACCATCTGGTGGAGAGTGGATGGCACTGCCCCCGCCGCATGGATCCAAGGCCTTCCCAAGAGATAATTGTAAAAAGTATCCATATCCATGACCTGGAATGTTACTTCGAAGTCTACAGGGCCGATTGTCAAAACCAAATCAATCTCCCTGATCGTGTCTCTTTTGATACCATCGAATGCATAGGCGTACACATTGTTGGGCCTAATTCTTTCAGTCCCGATCTCCATTCTTTGTAAGGTTGATAGAGGGCAAATGTCAACCCCAGACCCACCGTCCATCATAACTCTCTTCACGTAGTAACCTTCATATTTAACAGTTAGGTGGAGAGCTTTGTTGTGGGTGGCTCCTTCCGAGGGAAAATCATTCTTGCTGAACGAAATCCGGTTGACCTCAAAAAATCGTTCTTCCATCCTCTCCATTTGCTCGACCGTGGTGTTGGCCGGAACGTATGCTTCGTTGAGGGTTTTGATCAGGATCTTCTGATGCTCGCTTGAATTCACCAACAAGGACAGAAGCGAGACCTGGGCGGGGGATTTCCTGAGCTCCTCGATTATGGCGTATTCAGAGGTTTTCATATTCTTGAAGAATTCTTCTGCCTCTCCAGCGCTGATCGGCCTTTTGGGCGAAAAGCGTTTCAACTTGCTTCTGTTTATCTCTTCCGGGTCGAGGTATTTCTCTGAAGAGTTTATATCGCCTGTTTCCCCGGTAATCTCTTTCCCTTTGTATGTCACCACTGTCCGACGGTAATTCCGTGGGACGGCAGTAGTATTCTTTATGGGAGTTTGCAACGCGCGGCTAATAACCACGGGCTCATTCATCCCGGGTGAAATTATTGGCCCCCGTGCCACAACGTCCCCTTCGGGACATATATTTTTGAGCCATTCATTATTGCCCTGTTGAATTGTAACCTTCTGGGAGGGCTCAACACACTTTGTTCTTTCCTGTGTGCCTTGGGGATGTAAAGGACAACATCTTTAAAGGGTCCCTTATTTGTCCTAGTCTTAGTCTACTCCGTGACCTGGGGGACAAGGTTACTCTTTCTCATCTCCTTGGCTGGATTGGGTGCCGTCTTGGGTTTTCTTTTGACATTTGTGATGGCGATGATGGCCTTCAGAGTTGGATCGAAATCATGGTCCTCGCAAATCATGCCGATGACGGGCCCATGAATGTGAGCGGGTAGTGGATTGTTTGTCATATTGGGAGCTTCTTTGTCCCTTAAAACCACTTTCTTTTGTTCTATAAGGCTTTCCACGACCCTTTTGAGGGTCCAACAATCCTTCGTGTCATGCCCTTCTGCTCCGTAATGGTAAGCACAACTGGTACCCCGTCTATATGATGGTGATTGGGGATTCTACCCGTTTGGAGGTACGGGTTGCAGGAGCCCCATCTGGACCAATTTTGGGAAGAGGCTGGCATACGACTCTCCGATGGGAGTGAAATTAAGTCTCCTTGCTGGCTCTCTGGGGTAGGCATTGTACGGGTAGCTGTTTTGAGGCGGGCGTTGATTATATGGAGCTGGGGGATGATAGTTATTTTTCGGGGGTGGAGTTCTATTCTAATTGTACTGTTGTGGGTGCATTGGATGTGGCTGAGCGTTCATTACAACATAGGGAAAAATGGGCGAAGCATAAGCTGTATCTTGGTGAGGATAGTAATGCTGGGAAGCTTTAGGAAATGGGAATGGGTATTGTCGAGGTTTCCTGACATCGGAAACCATCATCGCCCCTTCTTCTTTCTTTTTCCTGTTGGCCGCAACTTTGGATCCGCTTTGGATGGCCTGAGAGGTCGCTCTTATGGCAGATTGGCTTAGGATACGACCAGTTTTTAGCCCGTTCTCCACCATTTCTCCAATTTTAATTACTTCCGCGAATGATTTGCCCATGGCGGACATCATATTTTGGAAATAATCAGCTTCCTGTGCTTATAGAAAAACGCTAACCATTTCAACCTCATCCATCGGAGGTTTGACCCTGGAGGCATGCTCACGCCATTTGATGGTGTACTCCCTGAAACTCTCTGAAGTTTTTTTTAGATTGGATAGTGAGTTTCTATCGGGAGCAATGTCCACATTGTATTGGAATTGTCGGACAAAGTCCCGGGCTAAGTCATCCCATATGTGCCAACTGGATATATCCTGGTCCATGTACCATTCTGATGCAATTCCCGTCAAACTTTCTCCAAAATATGCCATGAGAAGTTCCTCCTTCCCACCTGCTCCCCTGAGCTGGTTGCAGTATCTTTTCAGATGGGCTATGGGGTCCCCATGTCCGTCATATTTTTCGAACTTGGGGGTCTTAAACCCGAGAGGCAGATGGACGTGCGGGAACATGCACAAATCTGCATAGGCGACACTTTTCTGCCCGCTTAGCCCTTGTATATTTTTGAGGCTCTGTTCAATACTCTTCATTTTTCGAGTTATTTCTTCGTTCTCGAAGTTTTTCTTATCCTGTCCCAAAGTGAACTCGGGCTGAGTTTGTTGGCGATATGCATTGGGAGTAGCATGAGCGGCATCCTGATGGATGGATGGTGTTTGGAATGTGAATGCCGGCGACTCAAAACTTGGCCCAGAGATAGTTGGTGGGGTCGTGGCGGAGATTGGTGGTGTGGTGAAAATGTCGGAAGACACACCAGAAAACAAGGCCTGGGGGCGAACCTCAGAAGGCCTTCCGGCAAAGTGAGCCGACATAGTAGGATATCCAAATGGCGTGGCTGGGTAGCTTATGGGGATGTTGGACGTCCCTCCTGCCCTGGGGATTATCTTTGGGAAACCCGGGATGGTACTGGGTGCTTCCCTACCATTGGGCTATGCGTCCCACATTTCCAGCATGCGGCAACGCAGAGTCCTGTTCTCTTCAGCTGTTGCGGACTCAGATGTTGGGATGACTGGATTTAGGTCTTCCATGGTGGAGTTGACGATTGGCAGGTGACTTTCATATGTCATTTCTACGCTCCCCTTTGATCTAGTGAAGTAAGGATGGGAAGCCAGGTTACCGCAAAACCAACCACCTTAAAATACCTTTAGATTGAACCAACAAAACGTTAGTTTAAAACATTTATCACATAGGCAAATCGCACGTACGGGGTATGCAATGCACCTGATGCCTTTCTACATGTCTTTGACACAGTTGTGTATTTCATCCCGGTTTTATCTCTTGGTTTATTTTTATTTCTATTATTATTTTTTTCCTTTCCTTTGTTATTGCATCTGCTATTTATTTCCTCGCTCGGTTTCCTTTCTTATGGTTATGATCGAATCCTATGTGGATTGCCTACGTATCACGAAGCCACGTGAATCAGATCATCATGTAGTTCATGCTAGAAAAACCCAAAGAGATGCATATTTCATTTTCTAAAGGCTTCATTCCAAAAATTTCCATTCATTAAATAAGCACTTTTGATTACAGAAAATTAACAGCCCATTTTTGGAATTACAGAGTTTGCAAATCTGACTTGACACATATTTTCGAAAATATAAAGACTACTGTGGACTCAACATATGACTACGACTAGAAAAGTGAAGTACAAACTCGAAAATATCAAGAATACATTAGTGCTTCCGTTGCTCCAGGGGCCGGTGGGGCATCATTCGGCCTTGCCACGGGCCTGCGTGCTATGTCTTGTCGGAGGCGGTAAAGGTCGTCCATTATCTTGTGGACGAAGATCATAACTGCTGAGAAGAAAGTGGTCCGAGTCATATCTTCGCATTCCTGACATCTGGTGACGATGTAGTCAGCTATCTCTTGGACCCTTCGCCTGATAATACCCTTCTCTTGAAGCAGGCGCCCGATTTGTTGGGATCTCGCCTCTAAAGTTTGGACATCCTTGTGACTCTGTTCTTGCCATTGTTGCAACTCTTTTTCTAACCGAGCCATCATGGCATAGCACTGTTCCCTCTCTGTTTTAAACCTTTTTGCCTGTTTGGCCATCTCGTTCTCGACGGCGGCGAATTTTTCTTTCAAGCCCACGAATTCCTGGTCATATTTCCTTTTTAGTCTCTGAACAAATTCTGTTCTTTCTTCTGCACTTCTCTTCAATCTTGCCCGAACTTTGGCCAGTTCTTCTTCAGCTTTGTCTAACTCATTCCCATAGCTACATACTTTATGCCTTAGGTTGTTGATAAGCCTTTCATTGATCCTGCTTCTCTCTGGGTTCTCAGCGGCTGTTTTCAGTTCCTGTATCTGGGCCCGGAGGACTTCATTTTCTTGGGCTAATCTATTTTTCTCCCCTTCCATCGAGGCAGTATGTAGAATGTTTTCGAACTTGATTTCCCTGACCTGGGCCTCCAATTTGCTTATGGTGGCTCGGTAGCTGTTCTCTTTTTCTAACCAAGCCCAATGCTCTTGAGTTTGCTCGGTGAATTGTTGTACATGGGGTCTCTTTGCGGGTCGTTCTTGCTTTTGATGCTACCTGCCTCTTACACTGTACCAAGAGGTGTAGGCGGGTTCCACTTCCCCTTTGGATAAGTCTTTCACTCGAGTTTGAGGTTCTAAAAGCCTGCACTCATTCCAAATTTGACGGACTCTACCTTCAGGAAATGCAGCTCTTGGGCATAACTCGATGGCTTGTTGGCTTAAATCCTCGTCATGGGGAACACCCTGTTGCCTCCCCAACTGGCGTAAGACCCGATGCGGGGCATATGGCTGAATTCTTCGCAGGCCCATTAACAGGAGATAGTAAACCTCAGCAGACATATTGATAACCTCGTTGCGAGGGAGCCACCCGAACGTCCACTCGATTTGGTTGGCAGTCAGTGAGCTCAAGTATGAGTGCCAGGCTTCCGTGCCTTCAGGGAATTGGTGGCCTTTTACCCGAGTACCATGTTCCTCGATGCAGTTCAAACCGGTTAAACCGTAGTTCATGTAGCCCGGGCGGTGACAGAGGTGTTCGATCAGCCAGATTTGTAGGAGCAAGTTGCACCCCTCAAAGAATTTCCCCCCAGATTGGCAAACTGTCAAAGCACGGTAAATCTCGGCTAAGACCATCGGTATCAGTGTGCCATTGGACTTTTTCATCTTGAAGTCTGCTATTCCCACAAGTCCGATGTCTATGCATCCGTCGCTTCTTGGGCATATCAAGGTGCCCAAGAATGCTAACACAAAAGCTAGCCCCCGGCGGGCTTCCCATTTAGCCTGATCTTTGTGAGTTAGACCAGTGTTGTTAGCCTCGTAACCCTGGGGATCTCCATAACGTCTGTAAAGAAAGTAGAAAGTGCAGAAGCCTTCGGACAAATGTGGGTCTTGGACGTCCCGGCTAATGTTCAACAGATCCAGAAACTTGTGGGGAGTCACTGCCCTGGGTGCCACTGGGTACCGACTTCTGAGTTTGTCATTGAGACCAGCATACCCCGCTATTTCCTCCAGCGTGGGTGTTAATTCAAAGTCCGAAAAGTGGAATACATTGTGGGCGGGATCCTAGAACGGCACTAGAGCTTCGACGATGTCCAACCTCGGCTTGATCTTTAAAAGGCCAGTAAGTCCCCCTAAAGCTTTTATAATAGAATTTCTTCTGGTTTCCCCCAAGTTGCTCCACCACATATGGAGTCCTAGAGGGATTTCCTCCTGCACATTCGTTCTTTTTTATTAAGACCACAGAAATTTTTTCGAAAAGTGTCATTTTGGCAAAGAGTTTTGTAATAAAGAAAATGGACCACCTTTGCGAATACGGCCTTTTAAGGTTGTGTTCGCGAATTGGGTCAAAATTTAAAGACAAAACACAGGCGGCCATTTTTGCAAAACGGCCTTCCAGCGCCCCACTTGGCCGATCATGCTATAATGGCATCACCTAATTTTATTTAGGGCTATATCCGTTTGATTTTGAAAAATGGAGTTGGACCCGATGAGGGTTGCCTACGTATCCCACACCCGTGAGAATCAAACAAAGCATAGTTCGGGAAAAAGCCTGATTCACTAAAAATATACATCCACTCATTTTGTTATATATATATATATTCCTTTTTTTTGTAGAAATTTTGGCAGAGTTTCGGGATAAATACGAGGATTTTAAACAGGGTGAATTCTCTATTCTGCCTCACTCTTGATTTTTCTGTTCATTTTTTGGTTTAGCCGGTCAATACACAAACTGAGACAAATAAATGCATGCGTAGCAAGTAAGATGCATCAGGGTAGTCTTTCATTTCGGGTACACCTATCCTAGACGGACCCAACCCCTATGTTGAGTCCCCTAAGTCAAATACACATGATGCAAATAAGAGTTCCTACTAGGGATCCGGCATGAGGTTTTGTTATTCTAGGCTTAAACCTGGGGTTTTGTTCTAGACCAGGCTTACCCAAGCGGACAGCTCGAGCCGAGGTCGGGGCAGCGTACCGGGAATACAGAAGCTTCACCGGCTTTGCAACTTATCCGTACCTCGTTCTAAAATTTGGATATGACTCTAACAGAAAAGAAGTCACACGAAGTGCACACTTCCCAGATGATTTAGAAGACTCAGAGAGAAGAGGGTTTCAGCACAATTTATATACAGTTCAGATAATATCAAAGCGGTTAAAAAGCAGCATTTAGCACATTAGTTTGAAACATATAAAATCAGATAATAAAGCCAAATATAACAGTTATTCTAAGCTCGAATTCTGAACCCTGAACCAGAGATTCTGGGTTCTCTTATCCCCAGCAGAGTCTCCAGAGCTGTCACACCTCCTTATTCACCACCCCGGATTAATGAAGGGTAATAAGGGAATTTTTCCACTTTAAGTGACATTATTCGGATTTGGAATTTAATTATTTATTTCAGAGTCGCCACCCGGATTTTTGACGATGCTCCAGGACACCATGTTATTTAAAAATCCCAAATCGAGGAAATTTTGACTTTGTTTTAATTTGTCTGCGACCAGAAATCCGAGTAAGGAATTCTGTTAACCCGGGAGAAGGTGTTAGGCATTCCTGAGTTTCGTGGTTCTAGCACGGTCGCTTAACTATTAATATTTGCCCTAATTATCGGATTATTTACATGTTTTAAACCTATTGTGCTTTTTAGCCTTTTTCCATTTTTTGACCGCTTTTATGAATTTATCTTGAAACAAGTCACGATGGCGTGCACTTGTTTGTTTTTGGACACATTATAGTTGTGACACATGAAATGCACCCGCAATTACAACATGTGATTTTTATTAAAATTTAAAGTTGAAGACGGGGACATGAGTTGTCGCACCCGAGTGTAGATACGTAGTCAAGACTATGGTCATGACAGTTTTAAAGTGCCTATTTGAGGCGATGTTTGATTATTCTTCAGGTTTTTCTATTTGAAATAACATTTTAGTTTTAAAATCAATTAGGAAGTTTATGGATTTATCTTGGACAAGTTACGATGGCGTACACTTGTTGTTTTTGAACACATGGCAATCACGTCACATGAGATGCACCTGTGGTTGCTATATGCGTTTTATTAGTTGTTTGGAGTGAGGGTCGGGGGCATGAGTTGCCACTCCCAAGTGTAGTTTATGATAATTTGAGATAATAGTTGATTCTTTTCCAAATTTCAACCTAAAGATGTATTTTTCAACCTAAAGTACATGTGAAAGATTGTTTAAGCTTAAATTCCAAAGGACACAAATCTTGGGCTATGACCGTATTTAGCCCAAGTTATCATTTAACTCTTTTGGCCAATCCTAATTGTGGCTAATTTATAGGGAGGTCACTAGTTTTAGGAAGTCCAACCAAGTCCTAATAATCTTTACTTTTCAGTATGATGAATAAATAGGAAATGTGGTAATCAAAATACATGTTCATTCATACATGCACTTATGAGCATAACACAACTGATTTTTTTTTAGGCGGCCTGAACATAAATCTAAAATACTCATATATATATATATATATATATATATATATATATTNGCAAGGCAAAATCATGCTACTTTCAGAACGTTTCTGATTTCTAGCAAAAAGATCGAACCACATGCAGTCTTGTTAATTTTGAGACAATGATTCTTATCAATTTAAAACAAACTGATCTCATGTTTCTAAAGGCTTAAAATTCGCACATGTATACATTGATTTTTCGCAGATTTATAAGACACAAAATAGACTAAAGATAATCTACTGACTTTATTTATGTCGAAACTCTAACTGAACTTTGAGACAACCATTTTTTTTTTAAATCCAGCGAAGTGTTTTTTACAGATTTCACATACGTTCTTTGCCTAATGTCATTTTCAGAATAGATAGAATGTAAATTCGAATTTTAGGAAAACATGAATAAAACTGAAATTAAGTGTACAGTCCAGTCCTTATTACAACTAAAAGTATATATAGAAAAGCTGTAATTACGCTATTACATTGTTATTAATTAAATACACAAATTCTAATAATAAGAAGAAAATAAAAAGAACAATATTAGTTGTTGCTCCTGTCAAAGCCAGCAACTTTCATGCTTTCTGGATCTGTATTCTTCGGCTTTTAGTCCCAACTAGACCATACAGAACTCATGTGCGTTGTAAAAGGCTGAATATGATCAATACAGGGATCAGATCCAATACTTTACATGTTGCTCCCCATAATGATATAAGATACAAGTCGTCCAAACCAACATAAACATCTTATGGGGTGCATCTGACCATTAAGGGGGTCAGATTCACTACCCTTTAATGCTATCTAATGGCTCTATTACGACTTCATGGATATGGAATTAATCCCAGAAGCCTTTTTGAGAGATAAATCTACAGTCATAATCACACCTAGATGAACAGTCAACTTTTAACCAGTAATTACAGATGCAGCAGAAGGAACAACCATATGTTTTATACATTTTTTCTTAGGTTGAATTTGACTATAAAGGAGAGTCTGATTCAAACTTTCAGATGCAATCTTGTTTGCCCTTTTTAACAACCATATTACTGCTTCAAACAGTATTCTTTTGGACATTTTGACTATTTTTGGCTTTTTAAAGACTGAATCAAACCATATAAGGGTTTAGATTCTTTACTCTATAGCCCTTTTAACTACATGTTGTATACCCTTTAGAGGGTGAATTTCAGCCATCTATCCTACTGTTTTATGCACTATTATGGGGTGAATTTGACCATTGGAAGGTCAAATTCATCTACCCTAATGCTGATATTAAACTATCTAGAGATTTGCTTATTGAATCTCTCTGTTGATCAAAGAGACTCATTTGAAAAGTATATTTTTCTGCACTCTTATAGAGAGAGTCTGACCATAGAAAAGGTCAGATTCTACACCTCAGTACAACCTTATTTTTAATATAGAACAATGAGTATCTACCGTGTTTATATACATTTGGCCAGAAATAACAGAATATTTCAGCAAAGAGATAGCAACAACACCAACAATATTCATCACATTCAAACAGGTTCATTAATGTACTAATAAACATCTATAAAATCGCATGTACATAAAGCAAGAGAGATACCTTATTTCATCAATGACCAACTAATTTAAGCAGAAAGAAGAAGAAGAAGATTCTAATTCAAGAAATTTCATTAAGAAATTATGAGTTAAATACATAGCTTTTAAGAGAGAAACAAACAAAGAGACTTGACCAAATAAACGTCAAGTATGAACAACAAGAAGGAAGAGAGATCAGGAAGCAACAAACAGAAAAGACCCCCAAGAAAACCAACCAGTCCAAAACAAGAACAACCCAGAAATCTTGAGTGTGGATATTTTAAGTAAGAACTTCCAGAAAACCAAATTCAGCCAAAAGGGAAGATAGCAGCTCAACTAGGCCCTCTACTTATGATACTTGTTTTTTTATCAAAGGGAATCAGATTCAAAACCTTTTAAGTAAGACAATATTTCTGAAAAAATGTGGGAAGGATTCTGTATCCCAGCAGCTCAAAAATGTGAAAATTCTAACTCCCCAGTGTCAAAAAATTCCCCTTTTTCACCTCTAAAAAGAGGGTCTACTTATAGGATATTTGGGAATGGGATATTCTTTGAATATTCCCTATCCAATACTGAAAAATAGTACCAAAACAGTACATAGGGCAGCTGTCAACCCTATCTTTGGGACAGCTGCCCCTATTCTAGAACATTCTTACCTATTAAAAGACCCTATTACCCTTAAAATTCTGATTTCCTAAATCTACATTACCCATTGTAACCCTTGGAGTCCCTGAATTTACCATTGGGTAATCAAGGTTAAGCTTACTTTGGGTTATTATTTAACTCTAGTTAACTAGCACTAGTTAGGTTCACTAGTTAACTAAGCATTTTTGTTAGTTAACCCCAACTATTTTCTTTAGTTAACTATTAGTTGTTCTTGACTAAGGTTGAGTTAATTAATTAAAGATTAATTGATTAAATGCCTAGAGTTAGTTTCATACTACTTACTTATGTTTAAATCAACTAATTGAAGTAAACCAATCAGTTTTGACTTCTTAAATTAAGTTAACTGTTTTAGTTTAATTAAGTCAAACTCACTTACCTAAAATCAGAAAACTCAACTAATTATCAAGCCTAGGTTAAATTTTGTTCTAGTTAATTAATCCTAAATTAATTACCTTAGGCAGATTTTAGGACTTAGTTAGTCAATAAAAAATAGTTAGTTTATTAGATTGCTTCTTGATCTTAGTTAATTATATTAGTAACTAAACTCTCCATGAAGTTAGGAGCCTAATTAACTAATAAAATGATCTAGGTGAATGATTAATCTTCACATTATACTAAGGTTAGGGTGAGTAATCAAATAGGGATGGACAGTAGCATTTAGAGAGGAGATAAACGACAGTAAAGGATTCTGGAGGACTTAAGCATGAACCAATAAAGCTAATTATTAATTTTAAACAGGTAGAACCTTTAGTAAATCAATGGTGATTAACAGGAAAACCTAAATGACTAAACATGTTTGCAACAGTCCGCAATGTGCATAGCATGTTAAACACTAAATCAATCAAATTGAAGGTAATGCAAATCCAAACAAAACAGTCACACATAATGACGAAAACTAATTACTTAATTGACGAGAATAAAATCAAGACAATACTGTCACGAAGCACATTTAGAGTTTAAACTAACAGGTGGAAGAAAGCGACGAAAGAAAACAAAAGATCTAAACAATGATACAACAAAAATAATTAAATTATGACATACTCATGCTAATAGCACAAAGACAGTTAGAAGGGGAAGAGGGGATACCCGTAAAAGGGGTTTTTTGGCCGGGAAAGAGAAAGGAAGTCGTTGGACCTTACCGGATCCAGTGGGGTTTGAAAATGAATCAAACCTTCATAAATCAATTGCTCAAGTTAAGAGCAATCGACCCATGAAGATCTGAACCATTGATTATTCTCGAATCGGCCGGGGAGTAGTTTTTGGGGTTTTCAAATTTCTTAGATCTGAAACTGGTGCAAATCGGCTGGGTTTTTAGGGAAACCAACAATGGGAAGTGGTAGAGGGGATGATGGGGATTGTCAGGAGAGAAGTTGGGGTTGATTGGAGGTCGTCCGCCACCGGTAGGCGATTTCCGGTGGCGGAGCAAGGTAGGAACCCTAAGCGGCTAGGGTTTTTAGAGAGAAGAGAGAGAGAGAGAGAGACAGATGAAAGGGAAAGGGAAGGGTG
>ML398102.1:77885-90455 GCA_005239525.1 Nicotiana knightiana
CTAGGGTTTTTAGAGAGAAGAGAGAGAGAGAGACGGACGAAAGGGAAAGGGGGGGGGGGGGTAGACTTCTAAGTGAATGGGGGGAGGGGTAGGATTTAGTTTGGACATTTATATAGTTTAGGGGGGTGAGTTCCTGGTCGTCCGATCAATTTCGATAAATGGCCAGGATTCAATTGTTTAAACCAAACGGGGTCGTTTGGAAGGGTACTGGGGCCGGCCGGGTAAGGGGGTTTTGGGCCTGGGTTGTTTTAGTTTGTAGGGATTGGGTTTGGGCCTGGGTAGTTTCAAGCCCAGGTCCGAAATTGGTTTTTTTCCCTCAATTAATTAACTAATTAACCTAAATAAGTCCAAATCTAATTTAATCCAACAAATATTAGCAACTAATTTTAAATCTTATTTTTCATCTATTTACATATTAATTAAGAATAAAACAAACAATTATATATTCTTAATTAAATCTATAATTTATCGAATAAAAATGATTAATTTTTATAGTAACTAGTTATTAAAAACTACATTACGTTAAATACTCGTCATTCATCTATTATTTAATTAATTATAAATAATAACTTCATAATTCCTTGATAATAGTGATGCAAATTTTAATAATTTTGAAAGATGAATTATGGATATGCAAAAATGCAAGTAATTCACAATTAATTACTGAAAAATCAACAAAATTCATGAAATCAATTGATTTATTGAGATTTTTATAGGACGATACGGCGAGTAAAAATCACATGCTCACATAGCAGATAGGTCATAGTGAGACACCGCACTTGTGTCGGAACATCACGACAAAATGGTGTTGCAGAACGTATGAATAGAACGCTTTGTGATACGGCACAAAGCATGCTTTCACATTCATATGTTAGCAAAGATTTTTGGGCTGAAGCAATCAATACAACTTGTTATTTGGTCAACAAATCTTCATCAACGGCTATTGAGTTCAAAACTCCTTTTGAGGTATGGTCTGGTTCGCTTGCTGATTATTCAAATTTAAGGATATTTGGTTGTCGTGCTTATGCTCATGTGAGGGATGGAAAAACTGAGCCGAGGGAAAAGAAGTGCATATTTATAGGGTATGAAACTGGAGTGAAAGGTTATAGGTTGTGATGCACAGATCAAAAGACTCCAGGGCTAATTATCAGTAGGGATGTAACATTTAATGAATCTGCCTCACTGGACAGTCAGAGGGAGAAGGCAACAGCAGAAACAGATCGTGGTGTCAGTGACCGCATAGAGCTAGAAATTGAATCTCCACTATCTCAGCCTAGTAGTTCTAAAGTAGAGGAAGAGGTGGAGGTGCAAAATATTGATCAAGATGATAATGTTGATGCACCTGCGTAACAACAACCATATAGCATTGGAACAGGCAGAGAGAAGAGAGTGATCAACCGACCGCAGAGATTTGCAAATGTAGTTGATGGGAGTCTTCTTGGATATACGAATCCTATGGGATTTTCTTTGGCAGTAGCAGAGACCGTTGATGCGTTTGAGTGTTATAGCTACTCAGAAGCTATTCAGAGTACAAAACCAAATCGACGGATTAGTGCTGTGGCTGAAGAGATTGAGTCTCTTATCAAGTTTAGGCGTTGCCTAGACTTGGTTGATGTGTGCGGCAATGGATAGAGCCCTTGCGAGGGCTGAGGGGAAGGTAGAGAGACGTTGTTCCTGTTGATGAAGAACACTAGCCAAAGGGAAGATTTGTTATTTGTGGCTTGAATTATTTTCTTGTATTTTTAGGAAAACCATAATCCCTATAGGTTTAAGAAAACCCATTGTCCTAATAGACTTGGAAAGGAAAACCTATAATCCTTGTCAAATTGGGAAACCTTTCTCTTATAGGCTTAGGACTATTTGGGATCTATATATAGGGGTTGTAGTTGAGGATTCTATAGATTGTACTGTATTTTTCTTCTCATTCATAGTAGAAAACTCTCTCTGCTTTTGCCCCGACGATTAGGCTTAGCCTAACCTCGTTAAATCCTTGTGTTGTTTTTTCTTCTATATTTGCTTTGTGTGTGATTGTGTACTAGTTAATCCCAATATTCCGGAACAGATTGTTCGATTCCTTGCGCTATTTTACTATATTCCACTATCTCTTATCAACCAATTTTACCCCTAATGAATCTACATGCACTGGAGCATTGCTCACTCCTCTTTTTGACGTAAAATGATAGAGTGACAAAGTATTGACATGCGAGTGACGTGTCATAACTTAGTGCCAATACTTTAACCCAAAGTTATTTGTACTTTCTGAGTAATTCACACATTATTCGTTATTTTAATATTGCAAAAAATAGTGTTATCACTTTAGGTACTTTTATGGTAGATAAATTTTGTGATAATATGTGAAATTAACCTGCAGACATATGAGATAAACATGAATATTGACTCAATTAAAGCTTGGAATTTATGCGTTAATCTTGACTTTCAATAACAAGATTGCAATGAAAAATTGAAGTAACAAATATTACTGCAAGCCTAGTGCTTGATTGTTTTAATGAACGAACATATTAACACAACAATCTGGTATATTAAAAACGTAACAGAAAAATGCAACAACTTGGCCCATTAGCTCAGTTGGTTAGAGCGTCGTGCTAATAACGCGAAGGTCGCAGGTTCGAGACCTGCATGGGCCAGCAGAAACCAAAATTTTGCAATTTTGTTCATGTGATGAGACGTTTATTTTGGCACCTGCTTTAAATATCTACCTTTATTATTTACTAACAAGTCATTGATTTCCCATTTTTTCAGTTAATTATGCGTACATCTGTTGGATTTAAATTTGATCAACAACCAGCCTATAAATCTCCAATTACATCTTTTATTAATACCTTTAAATTAAATCTGTGTGGTTTCTCATTGCATCTACATCTTCACTATTATATTTCATTATCCTAGGTTCTAACTACAATAAATTTGGTAAATTGTGGCGGTTTATTTATGGAGTCATAAAAAACTTCCACTATATATTTGTTTTGTGGCGTTTGAGCCAACTATCACAAAATAGTTCTTATTGTGACGGTTTAAGTGTGGAAGTCGTAAAAGTCCCTCACTATATTCAATTCGTGACGTTTGTTCCCACCCCCTCAAAAAAATTCTTATTATGGCGGTTTTTTTGTGAAGGTTTTTGACAGCCTCCACAAATAGATCAATTCCAGTTGTTTCTTTTACAATTTGATACAAGTTAACGATTATTAACTCATAAATTTTTTTAGTTATTCTTTCCACCTTATTTCTATAAAATAAAATTAATTTACATATTTTAGTTAAAACTTTGCGAATTAATGCAATTTACGTCAATATCTATATCTTGTAGTTTGTAATCTTTTTCTCCTCACTTTCTTCAACTACAAAAAGAAAGTTTTTCATTATTCTCTATGTCTTACTCGCTAGTTTTTCTTTGATTGTCTTTGTGCATTTCTTTAATTCATCTCTCTATCTTTAGCAAAAAATAATAACTTCTTCTATTTCATTTCTTCCTTGTAGGTTTTTTATTTATAGATTTATACGAAATATCTACCCATAAATACTAAACATAATTTCTACTCACGTGAGAATCGTGAATCTTTAGGTGCAAAAAATAAAATTTAACTGATGTTGGACCACAATATTAGGTAACAAAAGAATAATGTAAAATGAGCCATCACAAAAGTTGAAGTGTGTCTCAACTAAAGCAAGAAATGCTCGTTGATTCAATTTGGTCTCACCGTCACGAGCGATACTTGTCTCCAAAGAAGAAGACAACAATATAGAGAATTGAATGCATCAGGTACTCAGTGAGTTTCACTAAACAAATAGAGTCGACGAGGTCTAATATAAACGAAAAAATATGCTTTAAATTAATCATAAATAATAGCTGCATTCATAGGTAATGACTACACATCCAATGAACAACAGTTGCACGTGAGACATCCAAGTTTTGTAATTATTTACACAAACATTTGATTATTTTTATCTTGTTTGAGATAATTTAAATTTTAAAGGGATATAAATTTTTGCAATACTTAGCATGCAGGTTTTCTTTATTTTCATCATGATAGGTGTTCTATGTTCAAATAGTATTTTTAAAGGCGGGTGTGTGAGACAAGCCATTTTACTACGGGACGAGGCATAAACGCAATCTATCTTTAAATTGTTTAATTTATAAATGACGCATAATAAATCAAAAAAGGTATATTAGAGTTTAAGAAATTAAAAAAATTAAACTCATGAGAAATAAAATATCTTGTATGTTTTTACAAGTATAAATATTGTTAAAGTTACTAAGAGATACAACTATAATGTCTTAACTGTCAAACAATTAAAAAAAATTATATTTTCTTTAAAAATGTATCAAGTTATACATTTTACCTCCCTAAAAGTAATTAATCAAGAAAGTTCACAAATACTATAATTTAAAATATTACTCCTTCATGTATATACAAAATTACTTTCAAAGAGCAAAATAATAAAAGCCTGATAATTTAAGACATGAAGACCCATAGCAATAAGATACAATTTTTACTACCTAATTTAGTAAAAATAGTTTAATGATATTCACACTCACGATATTCTCAATTAGTAAATATAAAATTATGTGGCTCGTTATTTGAGTTATTCTCAAACAAAAGTTTAATCATAACTTTGTTAAAAAATTGAGCATCAATAGTGTTAATTAGAGTATCTGACATATGATTTGAGTAGGAACTACAATCAAACATCTCTATAACAACCTTGTTTATTCCAATATTTTTTGGCTGTTATAGTGAGGTGCTGTTATAAAAACAAAAAGTATAACATAAGACAAAAATCAATTCTGAAAAAACTTGGCTTTTATAATAAATGATTGTTATATAGAGATGTTGTTATAGAGAAGTCTGACTGTATTAAGCAAGCCCTGACCATTAAGTGTTATGCGTGTTTTGGGTGCACAGTCGAACGCTTTGGGACGTAAGCTCACATAAGCTCCACACATATTCTTCAGGACTTTTTGAATAGTGCCCCGTCCAGGGACGACTAACCCCGAACGTGCCCCAAAAGTGACTTATAAACACTATATATATATTAAATAAATAATTTAATAACTAGAACTTTGTTACTGTTATCTAACTTAATGGTTTTTTTTAAAGTTTTGTATATTTTAGTTTGTCGTTGTTTTGGATTTTTTGTTTTGTCCTAACTTTCTTATTAATTCTTGTGTAGTAGATAATTGGACTGTATTCAAATAAATTTCACCAAACACATTATTTCTGTTTTCCAAATGTGCTCTATTTAAATAATTATTATAATAAAAATTAAACAGAAGAAAAAGTAAAGAAACCACTTTCCTCGTTTTCTTCTTCAGTTCCATCGTTTTTAACTCAACTACTCAGATAACTTCTCTTTATTCCCGCCATTATTTCCCTCCATATTTCCACCTTCCTCTCTTCTCCCATTTTCTCAGTTAGAAACTTCCATTTTCAGAGCTATATATTCACTGTATTATTCCTCTTGGAGAGATGAAATCCTGGTAAGCATTAGGTCAATTCTCTATTTGTATTTTAATTTTTTGAAGTTTGTTCATTTTACTTTCATCAATATGATTGGTGGACACACATTTGTTCTTAATATTTAGGATGTAAATATGTAGTTTGTTTCACTGTTTAGTTTTACCCAACTCGTAACATTGTGCAGTTCTTTGATTCTCTTTGGCCCTCTTTGCCAATTGTTTGGATTTGACTGCTTGTAGAGTATATTGTGGTTTTTATTTCATTTTATTTTGGAGTTAAAAAAAACAGATCTTTTTGGGGCTCTAGATTAGGTTTGTTGGATAATTTGTCCGTTGTTTGATTCGTATTAATCCATCATTCTTTTTGGGGTACCTTAAAAGTGTGTTCTGATTGTTTTGCTTAATCGATTTATAGTCAAGTAAAATCTGACAATTTTGAAAAATTAAACTGTCTTAGGACAATAATTATTGTTCCTGCAAACATGACTATACTGTTTAGCTTAGGTTTCGATAGCGTTGCTCAGTTAACTCCAAGATTGTGAGCTTTTTGTGATGACCCAAAAGGTCGTTTTATGAATTAAGACTCCATTTCAGGTTTATTAGTCTTAAAAAGATTAATTTTAATTACCTCAATTTGCATGCACAGTCCGGATATGAAACCGAAAAGTTTTTATGTGAAAATATGAGAAATAGTAATTTTTAGAATTTAAAATTTGATTTTAGTTGACTTTGTTCAACATTTTAAGTAAACGAACCCGGATATGTGTTCCGACGATCCCGGAGGTCCGCAATAAATTATGGGACTTGGGCATATGCCCGGAATTGAATTTCGAGGTCTCTAGCCTTAGAAATCAATTTTTAAAGAAAATAATTTTGCTGGATTTTTAATGAAATAAATAAATGAATTAATGTTTGAAACCGTTGGTATCGGACCCGTATTTTAGTTTTGGAGCTCGATACAGGTTTTGTCACGACCCATTTCCGCAGTCGTGATGACGCCTGTCGTGGAACCAGGCAAGCCACCCATTTTATCTAACTAAATACAATTTCTAATAAAATATCCTTCTTAACAAGTCTGTGGATAAAAATAATAATAAATCAAAATTTGAAAAACCAGTTTATGAAATTCAAAACCCAAATCGTACGACCCCGGATCCAATGTCACACAATTATGAGCTGCTAGTACTTAATACAACCAAAAATAAATGACCAACATAGTCTGAAAATAAATACGACGGTAGAAAAAGAAGAGAAGACGAGATCACAGTCGCCAGCTGCTACCTCGTCAACTCTGATGAAACTGCTGCTACTCACTGACCAGAGCTGAATCCCGCTGTACCTGGATCTGCACACAAGGTGCAGGGGTAACGTGAGAACACCAACTCAGTAGTAATGAAACCAAACTACGGGTTGAGAGGTAGTGACAGACTAAACCTCCCATAATTCGAACAACAGTATATAACTTGGACATGACAGTAATATATCAGAAAATAAACACGATGCATTTGTGTCTGTAACCATGCATACTAGCATGAATTCATATAGAATCAAGAATGTTGTGTACTCAGTAATCTAACTCTCATAAGGTGGTCCACTCAGTACTAGAATATGCCTTTCCGGCCGGGGGAAAGTCCATCTCAGATATTACATAAACACAAGTGACACAGTCACCTAGTACCGAGGAAAAAGGCCGATCCAGCCACCACAGAGAAGATCCATCTCCGGAACATAATAACCACGGAGGAAATCCATCTCCGGAACATAAAACCCACAGAGAAAATCCATCTTCGGAACATAATACTCGGACAAGATCCATGTCCAGGGAAATCCATGCCTCAATATCTGTGCGCTCACTGGGGGTGTAAAGACTCTGGAGGGGCTCCTTTCAGCCCAAGCGCTATATCAAGACAACGAAGGCATGATTCCAGGATCACTGGGGTGTGCAGTCCGACCTCATAACTGTCTCAAAACCAGGCTCTAAGCCTTACTCAGTCAGTACCTTCCAGTCTTACTCACAATGCTCTAACATATGAAAATCAGCCCAAACCAATGATAATATAGAATAAACTAGCAACTTACGAGACTGAGGCATGAAACATATAACAGGACTGAGTACATGAAAACATTAATCACAGATAGAGACAACAATAATCGACCGTTCTGGTCTGAACATATCAGCGTGAAGCCTTAACATTTATAGTTAGCATGATTTCTATTGCGTTCAAGGTAATACCACCTTCACAGTACAAATATCAACCTGAGATAACCATTAGACAGTACCATGGGATGAGCCAGGCTATAAATATTCGGTAAACGCCCGCATGCCCGTCACTTGGCAAGTGCATCACCTTAGTTAACATCAAATATCAAATAGTTTGGGGTTTCGAACCCTCAGTTCCAAGTTTGGAAGCGTTACTTACCTCAAAACCGGCTAATATACTACTCCGCAGTGCCCTTGCCTCTAAATTCGACCTCCGAATGCTCCAAATCTACCAACAATCAGATGTATATCATTATAATACGCTAAGGAACTAATCCCAATCAAAAGGTATAAAAAATACTCAAAAATCTCGAAATTGGTCAAACCCGACCCCCGGGCCCACGTCCCGAAACCCAGAACTTTTTATACCAAACTGTTCTTCATCATCTCGCGAGTCCTTTGATGATAGGCTATAATTACGTATTTTAGTTGCTTATTACACTCTAGTTTACTGCACTTTAATTGAGTTTGAGCTTTAATCGCTAGTGTTTTGCACTAACTGTGTTTTATGCCTTGTAGGAGTTATTCCAAGCTATATAAATGTTATGGAATGAATTTAAATGATTTAGAGCTTTGAAGTCTGAGTAAAAGCTCAAGTAATTAAGCCGAGATCGTGTTCGGGGGTCAAATTTGATAGTTGAGAACAAACGAAGACTCGAGGAGGTATATTGTGTACTTTCTAGTAAAATAGACATAACTTTTTTCTCCTAACTCCATTTGGTCTATATAATATATGGTTGGAAAGTTAAAAGGACTACAACTTTCATGTTTTATGATTTTCCAAATTCCAAACGGAGAAGTTAAAAAACACGATTGAAACTGAGATATCGGACCTGACGCGGACTAGAGCAGAATAAAACCCCACTAGCGCGACCTCTAGCGCGAGATTAGCGCGGCCGCGCCAGTGGCGGCCTGGAAACTTGTCCTTTTTTGCGTAGGAGAAAGTATAATTGTTTGGGCTCGAACCTACTTAGTATATATACATGGGAGAACGTTACTTTTGAGAGATGGGACATATTTTGGACACAAATTCGACCTAAAGAATCAAGGAGGGCAATTGGGCATCAATCCATATCTCCTTCTCTTGTGATTTTTATCATTGTTCATGAATTCCTTTGTAGTTTTCATTGATATTATGTGTAGCTAAATACTTTAATCTAAGGTTTTGGTGAAACCTGTTGGGGATGAACTCGTTGGCATGTTAATAGAGTTTTGAGTTGGTTATTTATCTCTATTTGTTCAACTACGTTTTGATTGTAGTTAGTTGAAGGGCCCTCAACTAGCGGTTCCTATTTATTATGTATCTGCTTGAGAGAGTGCATATTTAGGTAGTTGTTGAACAACATCACTCCCGGAGTATAGACGAGAGTTATAATCGAGGGTTTAGAGGTTGGGTTAGAGATAATATACCTCGGGTGCAATCTAAAGTGAGCTATAACGTAAATATAGCTAGCGTAGCTCGAGAGAATGCGACTAGTAAATTATCATAAATGCTCGAGAGAGATTTACGATAGCTGGAGAGTTCATGATTGATAGAGACAACCAAGTCAAAGCTATAAGAACATACAACTAGGGGAAGTACCAACGGGGGAAACCATTGCCTTAGACCTTTATTCCAATTGTTTACAACTCCTGTTAGTTAATCTTACTTTAGCAATTTCATTGATCTTAGTGGTAATTACAACATCGATTATTATTCATAAAGTTTGAGGAAGTTGATTAAGTGAGAGTTTAGTATTTTAACGGCTTTCTTGATACGTTAATTACTTGTGGGATCGACTCTGGGCTTAATACCCTGGATTATATTTACAATGCCCGTTTAGTATTTTATTAAACACAATTGAGCGTGATCATCTGTACATATAAAGAACACTAAATTCGGAGTCCAAATGATCCCTCAAATCCCTATTTTAAAGACTCTTAATCCCAAGCGCTAATTACCCAATTTACACTGATTTTCCCCTAATTTTCCACCATAAATCCGACCTTTAATCATATATAAACGAGTTTAGAGTCCAAAAACCTTACCTCAATAAAGAACTATCGAATCCCCTCTTCAAAACCCTTCAAAAGCTTCAAACCCGGATGAAATATTGAAAAAGATGGCTAAAATTCGCGAAGACATGTTTTTATACTCTCTGAACAGTGGTTCCGCACCTGCGACCACTTACCCGCACCTGCGGAAAGACCCCAAAGTCCTCAGCCTCCGCACCTGCGCTCGACCTCCCGCACCTGCGGCTTTGCAGGTGCGGAAATTACCTCGCACCTGCGGATCTCTCACTCAGCCAAACTTCCGCACCTGCGGTGCCACGTCCGCTCCCGCGAAACCGCTCCTGCGGCTCCCCATCCACAGGTGCGAAAACACCAGCAATAGCAACATCAGTAGTGACAAAACCATTCCAAACTCCCCGTTAACCATCCGAAACCATCCCGAGCCCCTCGGGACCCCAACCAAACATACCAGCACATCATATATGATCATTCAAACTTAGTCGAGCCTCCGAAATATCATACATAACATCAAAACCTCAAAAACACATCGAATTCAAGCCTATGAACTTTGAATTTTCTAAATTCCACCAACGATGCCGAAACTACCCAAAACAACTCCGATTGACCTGAAGTTTTACAGACATATCCAAAATGACATTATGAACCTGCTCTAACTGTCGGAATTTCATTCCGACCCCGAGAGCCTATTTTCCACTGCCAACCGGAGGTCGCCAAAAACTAACTTTCGCCAATTCAAGCCTAATTCTACACCTGACATCACAAAAATATTCCGAACACACTTTTAAGTTCCAAATCACCTAACGAAGCCATCCGAGCCATAAAATCCGCATTCCGAGGTCGTTTCCCAATAATTCAACTCTCAGTTGACTTTTCCAACTCTAAGGCTATTTTTAAAGACTAAGTTACTGAATTCTCATTTAACCATTCCGATTTCAAGCCTATCGACTCTAACACATCAATAATAGAATAACCAATCCATGACAAGTCAATGACAACAATAAAAAATGCAAGTTCTACGTAACGACAGACCTGGTCGTTACAGGTTTGTTATGATATTTAAGTCTTAACTGTGAAATTTGGTAAGAACCGGAGTTGATTTGACGTGATTCAGACATCCAGTTGAAAAGTTAGAAAATTTGAAGTGTTCTTGAGAAAAATCACAAGTTTTGAGGTTAAATTCGTAGTTTTAGATGTTATTTTCATGATTTGATCACACGAGCAAGTCCGTATGATGTTTTTTAGACTTGCGTGCATGTTTGGTTTAGAGCCCCGAGGGCTCGGGGTGAGTTTCGGGTATGCTTCGGGATGTTTTGAACTTGTAAAAATCTGGTGTAATAGATGTTCTGGTGCACTGGTGCGTTCCTCTTCGAGATCGCGAAGCTTCTCATGCGATCACGTAGAGTAGAATTTGCACTGGGGTCATTTTGTTCTATACGAACGCGTGGCCTTGGACGCGAACGCGAAGCACTGGGGGGAGACCCTTCGCGAACGCGGGCAGGCTCACGCGAACGCAATGAGTTAAGTGGGCTTGGGAAAGGAGCCTCGATTTCTTCTACGCGAACGCGACCATTGGGCCACAATCACGATGATCATCAGGTTGTAAAGCTGCGCGAACACGTTTGTTCTCACGCGAACGCGAAGGACATTTGGGCCTGACCCTCCACGAACTCAGCAAGCCATCGCGATTGCGATGAAGGCCTACCCAGTCATATAAAACCAATTTAAAAAATGGACAGAACCTATTTTCTTCATATTTTCGAACTACAAAGACCTAAACACGATTTTCTTCAAACAAATTCATCCCCAAAGTGTTGGTAAACAATTCTAAACTCTTCTCTTTCAATTACCCAATATTTTTCATCACTTTTCAATCAAAAATCAAGAATTTTCATGGTAGAAATTGGGGGCTTGGGTAGAATTAGGGAATTTTGTAAAAATAGAATTTTGACCTCGAATTGGGGTCGGATTTAGAAACTAATTGCATATTTGAGCTCGGGGGTGAATGGGTAAACGAAATTTGGTCCGAACCCCGAGTTTGGACCAAGCGGGCCCGGGGTCAATTTGTTACTTCTTTTGAGAAAACTTGGGAAAACAATAATTTTTCAGTAAAGTTAGTTCCTTTAGCATAAATTAATGATATTAAACTAATTATGATTATAATCGAGCGGGTTAGAGGCAAATTCGAAGGGAAAACGGTAATTGAGAAGTGAGTGGCCTGCGAATTTGAGGTAAGTACTTGGTTTAACCTTGACTGGAGGAAATAGGAATCCCCAACTTAAATGCTATGTGAATTTTCATGTGTTTGGTGTATAGGTAAGGTGACGAGTATCTATGCACCACCACATTATTGTTGAACATAATCCCTTCCTTATTTTCAATTTATTTGATTCTTGGCTTAAATTGTTTTATGATCATTGATGCCTCCATGTCTAATTATTTTCGTAGACGTTAAGTATTGTTTCGAGTATTTTGGAAGTGTTGGTTGTTTCCTTGGTTTCATTGGGATACATAAATATTGAATTGGATGACACTGTTTTACGAAGCACATATATTCCGGTTGGTTTCATTGTGAAATGATAATTTACGAAGTTCATGAGTTGTACAGCTTTCTGTTTACAATTGTTGGGACAAAAATATTGTGAAAGGTTTCGACCTGAATTGTAAAAAATCTGTATAAATAAAGTGATGTGATTGTCTGGTGGGAGCGGGTTGCACGCCGCAGCAAGGAGTGACAAGGGTGGACAGGTGGGATCGGGTTGCATGCCACAATAGGAGAAATAAGGGTGACATATCTATATATATATATATATATATATATATA
>ML398103.1:0-25899 GCA_005239525.1 Nicotiana knightiana
ATATATATATATATATATCAATATTCATAAATAATTTAGATACAATAAATAAGCTATAAAATTTCGAACCAACAACCTTCCGAACGCACAAATTTCATAAACTTCTGAACAACTATACTTTCGAAACCGCAAAATTTCAAACCTGTAAATTTTATACTATCCAAACCCGTAAACTTTCAAACACATAAAACTCCGAAAATATAATTTTGGAACATATAAAGTTTCGAACTTGCATACCAAAAGATGAAAAAAACTAAAACTGAAAATATATTAAAAAAATAACTTTTTTTTTCGGGCTCCTCCCCCGGTGGGGGAGAGCAGTGTGCAGAAAAACGGAAAATAAATTGAAATCACAAAAAGTACTATTTTTTGTTGCGGCAAGGTGAGAATAGGGTGGGTGATGACGGAAAAAAAAGTATAATTTGAAAAATAAAAAGCATATTTGGAGAGAGGGGGTGGGATGGGTAGGCATAGGGTGGGATTAGGTGGGTGGGTGAGGGGGTTTAGGACGGCTTGGTGAATGTGGGAAAGGTTGAGAAGGAGTTTTAAAAAATATTTACCCAAGAGAAAGGAAAACATTTTTCGTCCAATTGAAAAAAAATGAGTTCATAAGGAAAATATTTTCCAAAACATTTAAACTAACCAAATATGAAAAAATTGAAAAATATTTTCCTTCATACCAAACACATCCTTAGTCCTCTGGTCTCCAGAGTTTACTTTGGCCAAAAAAAAAGCTGAGGACCTAGGCGGGAATAGCAGATCTCATCCAAATTTGTTTAGTTTCCATTGGCAACGAGATAACCTCTTCATTTAAAACTTCTTATTGGACAATTTTAGTTCAAAAAATATCATAAACACCCAGATGACAATTTAAAACAACCTATTCAAACAATAAGAAGCGAAAAATGCATATTGTACGTGGGCCTGCGGACCTTACCTTCACAATGAAGCCACTGTAGCGCACACACCCCCAAACAGGAAATCACGAAAGAGTTAAAAGACTGGCAATAGAAGAGGAATCATTACTTATTACAGCTAATTCTTGCACACCACTTATGACAGTCAACAGTAAAGACAATGATTCATAAGGAAAAACCTCTTAGGTACACCGAGAAGTGTTTCGAGGACTAACCCCCACAACACCCCTTGGCAGAAAGCTCACATACTTCTGATACTAAACAACTAACCAAGCTTTGCCTGTTTATGCTTGGTTCCTGAACATCGGCAAACTGAGCTGCTGAAACTGAAACAAAGACCGATTGTGAGAACGTTAGCCAATCACATTATGTAATTCTAGAGTATATCACTACGGCACACTATCGCAACTTCTTTTCTGAAGCATGGCGTTAGGAAAGAGCATGTTCAGAGAGGTAAGGAAAACCTTTTAAGTTCAGTATGTATTGCACCAAACTGAAGGGGATTGGAGTCGAACAGTATACACCAGTATGAGAGGGGGATATAGAGTAGGGCTGTCAAATTTGGCTCAAGCCCCAAGGGCTGGTTATTGACCCGCTCATTTATTAAACTCAGCCCATCTTGACCAAACCCATTTAAAATTGGGCTGATTTTTTGTCCAAATCGATCCATGAGTAACTGTGCCAAAATATGTTATAGATAATTTTTTTTGATTGATATGTTATATATGACCATAACAAAAGAAAAAGTCTTATTTAGAAATTATACAATTCATAAGAAAACGACACATTAAGTATTGTTTATTTTCGTTTTCGAGGGTCTTTCGGAAACCACCTCTCTACCCTCTTGCGTACATTCTACCCTACCCAGACCCCACTTGTGGGATTTTACTGAGTTGTTGTATAACAAAACAACCTAAGTTGCTCGGACATGGGTGAGGGTGTCCGACAGGGATGCGGATCTAGAGGTCGGATCTTTCAAGATATAAATTTTAAGATTGGCGGATACGGATCCTGGTACGGATATGGGTGCGGGGATCCGGCTAAAAATAATTTAAAAAAATAAAAATATCACAAATTATAAGAAATTTTGTGGAATACTTACGTATGACTTGTAAAGTGTGAATTTTCTTTTTATTCTGATCCGGTACGGATCCCATACCCACACACATACTAGTGTTGT
This sequence comes from Nicotiana knightiana, assembly GCA_005239525.1. Taxonomy (NCBI): domain Eukaryota; kingdom Viridiplantae; phylum Streptophyta; class Magnoliopsida; order Solanales; family Solanaceae; genus Nicotiana; species Nicotiana knightiana. Next base: position 2,098 of record ML398103.1, read on the forward strand.
GTCGACACGGGTGCGGCACCTAAACTGCCATGTCGGAGCAACTTAGAAAACAATACATATTAAGTAAAGTTTGATAAGAGTTGGGCGGTTGGGCTACAACCCGAATTTTAGCCCATCTTGACCCAACCCATCTTAGCCCAAGTAACTTTTGGGTGGTCAAAAGTAACTTTTGGTCGGTCAAATCGGTCATTTGACCGCCCAATTATTGGCTCAACCCATTTTGACCAGCCCAAAATCGGCCCAACCTGCCCATTTGACACCCCTAATATAGAGGGAGCATAATGTCAATGTAGGGAACCTGGGCCAAAGAAACAAGAGCCTCTTTACCTATTTTTTATGTTAATTAACAACGGAAACCATTGTTCAAATTTCTGTATACATGCCAGCTTAAAACCAGTGTCTCTAGATCTCAATGCCTTGGGAAGTTTCCCTTGACCAGATATCCCCCCATAGAAAGCTAACTCTCGATAAGGAATACTCCTAAATAGCAGACAATCATCAAACTAAGAGGAAAAATTTACCATTCTTCTCAATCAATCATTAATATTTTACGCAGCTTTCTTTCCTGGGTTCAGATGGTAATTTTGAAATAGAACTGTACAGTCAAATGACAAATGGCAGCTTAGTGCGATCAAAGCTCCGCTTCCATGAAAAGCATGGTCACCCCTTCTCAAAATTATTGGTAAAACCAAAGAGGGATGTAAACCATAACATACACATGAACCTAGATCCCAGATGTAAATAGAAAGCGATTGTCCCATTATATTGAATCTGTCTGTGGAATTAAATCTGTAAACTTCTATTGTTATTGTCTCCACCTTTTTTTATAACACCTATGTCTTCACTTCCAACTCAATATTTTTCATATCCAAATAGTACAATGTTTAATGGGGTATATTTTTATTAATAGAAGGACTTGAAAGGCAATTAAGCAGAGTACCTTACTAATAAAAGAAACCATACTTTAACTATGAGTTTCTTTATAAAATTCATTTTTTAAAAAGGGATCTACCTGTGATTGGCATATAATAGTAAAGAAAGGCAAGTGTATCTCAAGTAAGAACTCACCTCTCAATATTCTGGCAGGGGAAAATCTAAGGCAGCTTTCACCGCCTAGTCCGCTTATCAGCATACTTGTCATCATCATATCCTCTCTTTCCACCAGAGGGTAAATCATCATGTCTATCCCTCTTGTGAGAATCATGACCTCTATGACTATCACGCGTTCTGCTTCTATGCTCCTCGCCCCCTTGTTCATGCCTTCCACGCTGAGAATCCCGTTCTTTCTCATGCTTCCTGTACCGATCATCCTCTTCATCTCTTTTTTGCTTCATTTCCCAACGATCATCATCCCTACTTTCTCTTCTCTCCCGTTCACGCACCTCATAATCCCGATTCTCACGTCTGCTTTCACGATGCAGTTCATTCCGACTCTGAATTTTAGTGTCACGCTCTCTGCCATCACCTTCATACTCTCCCCCAGTTCTTCTTGCTTGTTGATCTTTACTATCCTCCGTATTCCGGTATGACCTACTTTGGTGCTCAGTTTTACCATTAGGCCTCCTATGCTCTTCATCTTTTCTAGAATCCATCCTCCTTGACTTTCCCTCACGTTCATCCAAGTCTTCATCATCTAGTTTTCTCTTACCCCTCAACAACTCCTGACTACCACTTGATCCACCAATCACATCTTCCCTCGATTGATATAACTTCTCCAATTTCTTGAACGTGTCCAGTCCTTTATCAGGAGCTTGTCCACCATCCATCTTTCTCAAATCATCCTCCTGAAATTCCCTATCTTTCTTTACCGAACTCTCCCACCTACCACCATAATCATCTCCACGACCACTTCTATTGATCTTCTCAGACTTTGTCCTATCTACACCCCTGCGTCCACGATAATTCCTCTCACTATCTGTATCACTGGTGCTGCGGGAATAGTCACTACTGCTGATTTCACCTTCATCCTTATCAGAATTGCATCGGTTACCTTTTTGAGTCTTATTTTTCTTTGCATCATAGCCTTCATCATATTCGCTGTCATCAGACTCGTACCTTCTCCCTTTCTGAATCTTCTTGCTTTTTACGTCAACATCATTACTATCATCATCATCAGAGTCGTGTCTTCTACCTCTCTGATACTTCTTAATTTTAGCATCACGACCATCATCATACTCACCCTCAGTAACATGTCTCCTCCCTCCCTGAATCTTCTTGCTTTTTACATCACGGTCATTACTATCATCATCATCATCAGAATCGTGTCTTCTACCTCCTTGAGACTTCTTGTTTTTAGAATCACGACTATCATCATACTCACCTGCAGTAACATGTCTCCTTTCCTGAATCTTCTTGCTTTTTACATCACGATCACTACCATCATTGTCGTCATCAGAATCATGTCTTCTACCTCTTTGTGACTTCTTGGTTTTAACATCACAACCATCACCATACTTGCCCTCGGTAACATGTCTTCTCTCTTTCTGAATCATCTTGTCTTTGACATCACGGTCATTTTTGTACCCATCCTCATCAGAATCATGTCTTCTACCTTGTTTAAAATTACTGGCTTTTGCATCACGGCCATCATTGTACTCACCCTCAGAATGTCTTCTATGGGATTTTGCATGTTTCTTCTCCTGATCAGACTCTGAAGAACAACCAGAATCTGAGGAAGAATCAGAGAGTGAATCGTCACTGTGATGCAGCCTTCTACCCTTTTTTTCCTTGACAGACAATTTTTTTGACTTATTATCAACAGCAGTATCAGAATCGGAACTAGATTGGTGGGCCTTTTTATGATTTATCTTTTTAGGCTCTTTGGCATGGGTGTCCCTGCTGTCAGTGTCGGAAGAATCCTCACGTTTTTTGTTCTCTTTTTTCTTGCGACGCTTACCCTCATCCTTCTCTTTTCTCAAGTCCTTCCCGTGCCGCTTCCTATCAACTAGCTCATTGTTATCACCGTCTTCATTCTCTTCAGAATCTAAATCTAAAGCCTCATGCCGCTTCTTCTGGGTCTCATATTCAGCCCCTATCTTGAGAGCAGCTTTTAAGGATTCCATCTGCTTTTCCTTCAAAGCAGCAATCTGATGTGTCTGTGTTTCCGAAACCCTGAAATTGAATGAACTAGTTGTTATTATCAGCCTTGCAAATATATATATATATATATATATACACACACACACACACACACACGTACGTATATATACATATCTAACAAGCAAATATTTAAACTTCTCTCCTCTTGGCCAGTTAGCAAAACATTTATACGAAAGCAGGGAAAAAAGTCAGCAAAACTTGGACTTCTAACAATCGAAATCCCAGTAGCTTTTGGGATACCCAAACCTTCTTCTTAACCTTAAAACCCATGCTTTGTTCTGTCCAACAAGCCAATTTTCCTAGTGATGTTTGGCGGTCAAAGGTATTGGTAAAGACATCTTGACAACTAGAGGGCTATATCCTTTTGTAACAGTTATATCCCACAAAACCAATTCTTGAACTTCAGAACTACTGAAACTGCATATTGCTTACCATGTTATGATAATCAGAGCGACAACAGTAACACAAGTTCAAAACTGCACTAACTAGAGTTTTGATACACTGCCCATCAGAACAACTTATACCATGATTGGCCTTCTCCTCTTTCCCAACCAGAAAGATAGAACTACAAAACAAATATGCCAATGAACCTCAGGCTAAAATAAGTCAAGATTTTCGTCACTGCTCAAGAAATGAGAATGGTAGAGAACGCAAGAATCAAACTAAAACCTAATCATATTTATATGTATCTACAACCTTTGATAAACTGACCTTCCCTTGTCCTCTCATTTTAGACAAAAGGAAAGCAAAAAATTCTTTTCAATTTCTCATCTCCTTAAAAAGTCTACTAATTCATATAGATCATTAACTTCTCAAAATTGTACCATAATCCATAACGTATTCTTAAAGGTCGAAACAAAACAACATGAACTCGGCACCCAAGGGTATGGCCTTTGGTCAATGAAGTGGTAGGAAAAGCATGAGGTCTCAGTTTCAAATCCCAAGAGTAAAGGAACACTAGGTGATTTGTTCTCATCTGTCTAAGCCTTTGCGTGAAAAGTTAACTCATACATGAACCGATGAGAGGTGGCAGTTACCCGGTGAAATAGTTGAGATGGACATAAGGTGACCTGGACACCACCGTCATTTAAAAACAACACTATGAACTCAGAGAGAAGCATCACAAAGTTGTAATAACCACGCTTCTCCCCTTTCCAATTTCTTTCTAATAAAAAAAGAACAATACAATTTCTCAGATTTCCATTTCTATTTCCATTTCCTAATAACTCTCTAAGAAACGACTCATAACAACATCAACTCAGTCAAATCTAAAAATCGGTAACTAGTTCTTCAACAATAATTGATCCAATGAGTATATTATGCAAAAAGCATAACCATTAACTCTCAACAAAAAAAATTACCTTTGATAGCCAATAGCAGTGGATCCACCAGAATCTTCAGATGTTGTCTCCAGATTACGTCGAGCTTCATCGAGCTTCTCCGCAATCTCAGCATCGGTGTATCCCTGATCGACAAGCTTATCCTCAAGGACGAGAAGTTTGAGCTGAATCTGCCGTTTCCTGTCGTGTTCGAGAATGTCCTTGTTCGCTTTTCTCGTCACGCCGGCGGTTCCTTGGCCGGACTCGAAACCCTTGCCGCCGTCTACGAGGACTTTGTTCGTTTTCGGCTTGACGAAGAACTTGTTCGTCTGGATGTAGCCGTTGGTGCCGGAGCCTCGCGGCGTTTGTAGCCCGATTCCGTTGTACATCTTCGCTAGAAAGTAAAGAGAAAAATATCTGCAATCTCTTGCCCTAACGATTAGGGATAATTTGCGTCATATTATAAGAGTGACGGGTATACCCGCTCTAAATCGGGTCGGGGTTTTTCGGTTTGCGAGATGTTTAGCCGACTAACTTTGTATTTTTCCCCAATCTATTTCGTTCTCTTTTCTGCACCAATTGTTTAATCCAAAGATTAATTTAAATGTCAAATCAATTAATTTTGTATTTCGGGATACTAACAATCGATTTAACACACTTTTTTCAATATAACTAATATGAATAATTAATGAATAAGAGCCCGTTTGAACATAAAGATTTTTTTCTTTTTTCTAAAAAAGTTTCACTTTTTTTCGAAATTAGCTTTTTGTTCATAAAATTTTCCATTTTCACTTGAAGATGCATTTTGAAAATTTTCGAAAATTTGAAAAACTCCAAAAGGCTATTTTTCAAAATTTTCACTAAAATCACTCACAAAACTTCAAAAACAACCCAAACTGGAATTTATGTCCATACACAACTCTAAATTTCAAATACCATTTTCACCATTTTTTGGAATTTTACAATTCTTATCTCCATATGCCTACTAAGAGCCCGTTTGGACATTAAAAAGAAATTCCTTTTTTCCAAAAAAAAATTCACTTTTTCCGAAATCAACGCTTGTTCATAAAATTTCCAATTTTCACTTGAAGATGTATTTTAGAAATTTTCAAAAATTTGAAAAACTCCAAAAAGCTATTTTTCAAAATTTTCACTCAAAACTCACAAAACTTTAAAAACAACCTAAACTGAATTTTATGTCCAAACACAACTCTAAATTTCTAATACCATTTTTACTTTTTTCACCATTTTTTGGAATTTTACATTCTTATGTCCAAACGCATACTGAGAAAATCAAAGAAGAAAGTAAAAAAGAAAGAAAATTCTTATTGATGTCAATTTCGTTATCACATCTTCTTCGAGCTTGACTTGCTAATAGTACAACAATCAAAGAGTAAGAGAGTACAGGATCCAATGTAAGGAGAAAGGGCTTTAAATAGTGGAATTACCCATAATTGCCTTCAAGATATCTCGCTTGCCCGTTACAACCATTTACTATATTTTCTGTACGTTATTTTGAGGATTTGTAACTAATCGGGTATTTATGTTGCATCCCGCTTTTTCCGGTATTAGTTATCTTCTCTTCTTTTTGTATACTTGAGAGTTTCTCAGCGTTGTCTCGTTGGTAATATGAATATGAACTATCCCAGTACTAATAGGTATGGTAACAATACCTCTAGTGCTAAATGACCTCGTTATATTCCTTCACCATTCTAGACACGTGTCAAGACCCGATTTGTCCACGTAATAGATCTAATATTTTCCAATATAGGTAGTTCCTCCACTTTTCGGATAATCTCAAGGTATTATTCGGGAAGTAGTAAAGAAGTTTAGACTGGAAATTAAAGGAATATATGTTGCCTTAACCTCGAAACCCTAATGACATGTCGCAGAAATGAAGTGTCATATGTCATTTCTGTTCAGTATTCCTGACACATGGTTGGTTGCAGTTTCCAGCGATTTCCTAGTATTTATGGCTCGGTGACTTAGTGAAGATCCCTTAATAGCGGTTTATGATGACGTACTTTTCTGTAAATAAAAAAAATTCAAACTTTGTCTTTTTCTTACTAATTTCTCTTCACCCATTCGTCTTTTTCCTTCTTATTCTCTTCTCTGTTCTCTCTTTGTTTTTTCCATCAGTATCATGGCTTCTCAAAATCACGCTCCTTCCTCATCTTCTAATATTGGATCTTTCCCTAATCGTTTCATCATAGTTGACGAGTTACCAAACATTGAGGCCCCTCCTAGGTCTAGGAGAAGGGGAGGAAGGCTTCGTATCCAAGATTCCATGTCGAGTAGACGGGGTTCTTCTTCTACTAGGTATTCTTCTAAGAAGAACTCCAAGAATAAGACGATAAGTCAGAAGAAGACATTTCTCCTTTGGTTGAATCCTTAGTATCAGAAATTATTCCAAAACAGCTTGATTTTTCTTCTGACTGTACTGAAGGGAATAAGAAGATGGGCCAAAAAGTGATCGTAACGAGCCTGCAGACAACTGCCCTTCTATTATCAAACCAGGGCATCTTCCCATCATTCAAAAATGTTCTTATTATAGACCTAATTTTCATATTAAAGTTCCTCGATAAGATGAACAAGTAACCAGCTACTATAAAAAAATTTCATTTATATACACGTACCCATTTACTCTTGGATTCCAACCTGCTATTGATCTAATGATTGAGGAATTTTGTCGTCACTTTAACGTCTTCTTTGAGAGTTGTTGCCTACCTACATTATTATCAGATTTGGTATTAGTAAACTTCACTCTTTGCAATCTCCTTTACCTTTATTCTTATAATCTTTTTCCTGCTGGTGTTTTTACTCTTGTTGCTCGTAGCAGGCGTGTAATTATTGATCCAGAAGATAATCATGACAGGAGGTGGTCAACAGATTCATAGTTGTTCCTACCTGGAGTTAATAAATTTGGTGATTGTCCTTTCCCTGAGATGTGGAATTATGATCATACGTCTCCTTTCTCTTAACCAAATTTCTTCAATTGTAATCATAGTAGTTACGTACATAATCTTTAGTGCAGCTACCATGGAGATAATTGGGGAAATCCCAGTTTTTCATGGCTAGGTTAGAGAAATATTGTCCTTTGCTCCACAAGAGAAAATGTCCTAAAAATATATTTTTGAAGTTTGTGAGTGGAAAATGAAGGCCCATTGTAATCCTTTCTTCTCTTCCTAGCAGAATAAGTGTTATTTCGTCCTTTTTAGGCATAATGTTTCACTTTTTTTTTTTTACAGGTTTTGGATTCCGAGGATTTTAATACAGCATTCTAGTTGTGCGGCTTCAGGTTGGTAATGCATAGGAATTGCTTTAAAGAGATAAAGAAAGAGAGTTCAGGACTCCGAGGAGAAGGAAGAACTTTTTACCCCTCTTAAGAAGAGGCCTAGATCAAACAAGAAGGAAGCTGAATCAGAAGGGGACCGGAGCAGTTCCCAAATCGCCCCTTCTGAAACTCAATTTCGACTTATGGACGAACCTAAGGAACTTTATTTTGAGGTAATCGAGGATGATCTTGAAGTACTGGCTATGGAGTCGATCGAATTTGTTTAATTCTAATTTTGGTGGTTATGATGATGAGAACCACACTTCTGTCTCTGTCGACATGAGTCGAGCTTTATAGTTTCAGCATCCTGTGTTTCCCTCTTTATTTGTGGCTCTGGAGCCAATTCGCAATGTCCCTTCTCAGAATGACGCTAGTCCATCTACAAAGGGAAAGATGCGCCAAGTTGTTGTGGAAATTCCTGAAGATGTTAATCTCACGAGTCCTCGTGACCGAGCTTCCTCTTGGCTGAAGAAATTTGTTGACTCCCTTGAAAAGGGAAAGTTGAAATCTCACTTCACTCTCACCCTTGTTACTAACATGGTTCATTCGTGTCGCCAGGTATATTTCATTTTCCCTATTCTTCTTTTTGTCCTATATTCGCACATCATTCCAATATTATTTATCTTGTAGGTCAATTTGACTAGTACGGAGGTGACGAAAAGGATTGGCTAGTTCGAGCATCAAGCTATCTGTGAAGGCTAGTGATTGAAAAGTTGTAACGATTTGATTGATCGTTTTGTATATTTTACTACCCCCATTTGATGCTTTACATATGTGTATTTGTTATATGACTTGTGGGGGTGGTTTGTTTGGTTTCAGGAAAGTTTTGGATTAAATTTGAGTCCCAAGGATGGAAGCTTAAGTTGTGAAGGTTGATTGGAGTTTGACTTTTGTGTAGATGACTCTGGAATGGTATTTGGATGGTTCAAATGGGTTCATATGGTGCTTTTGAACGTAGGAGTATGTCCGAATTTGGATTTGGAAATTCCTAGGTTGATTTCATTCTATTTTGTGAAAGTTGGAAAGTTTAACGTTTGAAAGGTTCATAGGTATGATTAAAGTTGACTTTGATGAGATCGGGTTCTGATTGTGGCTCCAAGATACGAAATACACCCGTTGTGTCATTTAGGACTTGTATGGAAAATTTAAGGTCATTTTAAGTTGATTTGACGTGGTTCGACATGAATTTTGGAAAATTGAAAGTTCATTAGTTCCTTAGGCTTGAATTGATGTGTGATTCATGGTTTTGTTGCTATTTTGTGTGATTTGAGGCCTCGATTAGGTCCGTGTTATGTTTTGGGATTGGTTGGTGTGATTGGACGTGGTCCTGGAGGCCTCGGGTGTGTTTCGGATAGGTTTAGGTCTATTTTTCTCTGTTTTGGATTTGTTGGTTTTCTGATGTTCTAGCATGCTTCACGATCGCCAAGAGTGTTTGGGTGGCAAGTAATGTTCGTTCTTCGTGTTCGTGAGGGGTTTTTTGCGTTCACGCAGCATGGGTGGCAGTAGTCTTTGCGTTTGCGATCTGGGTGTTGCGTTCCCATAGAGGATGTCGGCTGGGGGATGGCAGGCATTTGGTCATAGTATTCGCATGCATGCTACTGCATTCGCATAGTCCCAACAAGGACTTGGCCTTTACGATCGCAAAGTAGGTCCTGCGATTGCGAAGGGCATTGTTGTGCAGTCACTTAAGTACTCTATTTCGAGGGTTTTAGTTATTTTATCACATTTTGAGTTTGAGAGCTCGGATTTAGGCGATTTTGGAGAGGATTTTTCATGATTTGGATTGGGGTAAGTGTCTTTGACTCAAATTTGTTTATTATTGATGATTCTAACCTTGATTTTAGTGTTTGATTGGTGAATCTAAGTGAAGAAATTGAGGATTTTGGTATAAAAAACTTATCTAAAGTAAAAATTGATTACTTGAGGGTTGATATGAGGTCGGATTTGGATGAAATAAATATATATATTTGAACTCATATTAGAATAGGTATTAGGAATTTGTGAGTATTGTCGGGTTTTGGGGCATGTGCCCGGGGTTGACTTTGTATAATTGCATCAAGATCTTAGCTTTATTGTTTGGGATTGTTTCCTATGGATTTTATTGATGATATTAAGTTATTTTGGCTAGATTCGAGTCGTCCAAAGGTTGATTCATGCGGGAAGGGATTCTAGAGTATTGATTTGGCTTGCTTGAGGTTAGTATCTTATCTAAACATGATTGAGTCACTATTTGCCTGAGTTATTAGCATTGACTACGCGCTATGGGTGATGCACATGTGAGTGGATTAAGCACATGTGCGTACCTCGGCGTATTATCCATGCTCGAGGTAGTGTTTAGTCTATTATATGTCTTTAATCGATTGCTAAGCTTCATGTTATCATACTGCTTATATTGTATTCCCTTTGTGAGGTACTTGAATCATGTTAGAGATTATTCGTTGGTTGATCTCATATTCAAGCGTGTTAGTTGTTATTCTTGTCGCATAATCGTCTAACTAGAGCTATGGTAGCACACTTCACACATGCCTACACTTTAACATGTCACTTATATCAGTCCATGAGTATGTAAATTGATATCCATTGTTTATGTATATGTATCCTTGTATATGCGTTATGTGTGATATGGATTGGATTGATAACACATGAGTTGTCCGTGCGGATCTAAGTTGTGTTAGCACGTGAATTGTCCGTGCAATGGTTATATATGGCAAGTGAGTTGTCCATCCAACATGTGGATAAGGATCCATCTCCCCTAGGGTCACCCTCTCATGTTTCTCTGTCGATGGTGTACATGCGGTATGAGAAAAACTGGATAGTATGTGTCTTGGTTATTGCATTTCTTCTCTACTTGCAACTTCCTTGAATCTATGCATGCCTAGTTCTGCATATCTTCTATATATGCTGGATTGTTAGCTGAAACAGAGCATGTTACATTATCTTTGTGCACCGAGGATGCTTTACTTGTGATTTATGACTTGATGATGTTATTGTTGTATACTTGTGAGATTTATCAACTGTAAGGTTATTAGCGAGTATGATGAATAATGCTTAGCTCTATTATCTCGTCGAGGTTAGTTATGATACTTGCTGAGTACATAGAGTACGTTGTACTCATACTACACTCTGCACTTAATTGTGCAGATCGGGGTGTTGGATCGAGTCGTGAGTAGTTGTGACTTGTTGCTGTACTTATCTTCGAGAGATGAGGTAGAGTTGCATTTTGATCGCAGTCTTTAGTGTCTCTTTTCATTTTAATATTGTTGTTTTCATTCATTCTGTTTATGATTTTGTATTCTAGACTTGTATTTCCGTTTTAGAGCTCATGACTCTTTAGTTACTGGTTCTAGGAGATTTTATGTATTGACGTAGTTAGTTATGTTATTGGCTTTAGACTTGTACTATTTTTTGTTATTTTGTTATCTTGTTCTGCTTTCATTACATTGGCTTGGCAAGTGATTTAGGCGCCATCACGACCGATTGGTGGTTTTGGGTCGTGACAAGTTGGTATCTGAACCGTAGGTTCATAGATTCTACAAGTCATGAGCAAGATTAGTAGAGTCTTATGGATCAGTGCGGAGACATCTGTACTTATCTTCGAGAGGCTATCGAACTATTAGAAAAAATTTCACTTTCTTGCATTCTTGTCATGTGGATTTGTTAATTTCGATGTTTGAATATTTACTCTTTTATTCTCTCACAGATGGTGAGGACACGTTCAGTCGGATCAGATGGACGGGCACCAGTACCTCCAGGCAGGTCCACGCGAAGCCGGTGTCGAGGTAGAGGCCGAGGTACGGCTCGTGCTATAGCTGGAGCAGCACCTGTGGAGCCACCAGTTGCTCCAGTAAAGGAGCAATTTTCAGATATTGTTGAGCCGGTGGGACCAACTCAGACACTAGCGGTGCCTATTACTATGTCTGGTCTTTAGGAGACTTTGGCTCAGATCTTGAGTGTGTACACAAGTTTGGCTTAGGCGGGTATGATACCGGTTGAACCAGCTACCTCTCAGGCTGGGGGTAAGATCCTGAACTCTCGCCGCATTTACACTAGAGTAACTAGCTTAGGGTTATCAAACACCAGGGGTGTTGCTAGTTCAATTAGTTGTTGCTGCTCGGGCCGAGGCTGGAGTATCTTTAACTGATTAGGAGAAGAAGAGGTTAGAGCAATTTCAGAGACTTCACCCTCTCCAGTTCAGTGTAGAAGATTCAGAGGATGCTGGGTTTTCTTGATCAGTGTCATCGGATTCTTCACACAACAGGTCTTGTGGAATCTAATGGAGTTAATTACTACTTTCATCTCACATGGCTAGCCTACAGGTGGTAGCAGACCTATGAGTTAGGTAGGCCAGCTGGCACAACACCACTCACGTGGCATTCTTTTTCAGTTCTCTTCTTAGAGAAGTTTGTCACACAGACTCGTAGAGGGAGTTGCGTATGGAGTTTGAGCATTTACGCCAGGGGGACATGATTGTGACCCAGAACGAGATGAGGTTCATGGATTTGGCACATCATGCGGTATTTCTGGTCCGTATTGAGGGGTGGAGGATCAGGGGGTTCATTAATCACCTCAACTATGGTCTACGATATGGTATGGATAAGGATTCCAAGATGGATTCTAGAATTGACCAGGTGGTTGAGATTGATAGACTCTTGGAGCATGTTCGCAGGCTTGAGAAAGAGGAGCAGGAGGCCAAGAGGCCCCGTGGTGCGAGAGATTTTAGTGGTGCCTCATCTAGAGGCCAGTCACATTACAGTAGAGGTCATCCTTTGAGACCTGCTTAGGCATCATGTCAGATTCCCCGTGGTTCATCAGTTAGCCATAATTCATACACTGCTCGGCCAATTCACTCAACACTCAGCCGTAGGGTCAGAAGTCTCGTTAGAGGAGGGGTTGTTTCGTGTGTAGAGGCTTAAGTCATCTCAACAGGGATTGCCCCAGACTTCTAAGTAGTACAACACAACAAAGCTCATAGCCTATGGTTCCAGCATAAGTAGCTACACCACCCGCACATCCAGCTAAGGGTGGGGCTCAGTCGGTTCGAGGTCGCCCTAGAGGGGACGTCAGTTAGGAGGTGGACATGCTCGTTGCTATGCATTTCCCTCAGGCTAGAAGCAGTTGCTTCCAACACCGTGATCACAGGTATTTTTTCAGTGCATCACAAGGTTGTTTCAATATTATTTGACCTTGGTTCCACTTACTCTTATGTGTCATCATACGTTGTTAGTTATTTGGATAAGACTCGTGATTCTTTAGATATGCTTGTTCATATATCTACACCGATGGGTGATTTTACTCGGTGGATCGTGTTTATTGGTCGTGTGTGGTTACTATTGGGGGTTGTGAGACTAGGGTTGATCTTTTATTTCTTAGCATGGTTGATTTTGAGGTGATTTTGGGTATGAATTGGCTATCTACATGCCATTCTATTATGAATTGTCATGCTAAGAACATGACATTGACGATGTCGGGGTTGCCAAGGTTGGAGTGGAGAGGTTCTCTTGGACATACTCCTAGTAGAGTGATTTCATATTTGAAGGCTCGGTGGATGGTTGAGAAGGGATGTTTTGCGTATTTGGCCTTCATGAGAGATGTTAGTGCTGATACTCCTACTGTGGAGTCGGTTCCAACAGTAAGAGAGTTATTGGATGTGTTACCTACAAACCGCGGGCATGCCACCCGACAGGGATATTGATTTTGGTATTGATTTGGTGCCGAGAACTCAACCCATCTCTATTCCACCATATTGCATGTCACCAGTGGTGAACAATTACGGGAATTGCTTGATAAGGGTTTCATCTGGCCTAATGTGTCACATTGGGGTACACTGATGCTATTTGTGAAGAAGAAAGATGGTTTTATCAGGATATGCATTAACTACAGGCAGATGAACAAGGTTACCATCAAGAACAAGAAATCACTACATTATATTGATGATTTATTTTATTAGCTTCAGGGTGCTAGGTTATTCTTGAAGATTAACTTGAGATCGAGGTACCATCAGTTGAAGATCAGGGCTTCAGATATTTCGAAGACTACTTTCAGGACCCGTTATGGCCATTATGAGTTTTTGGTGATGTCTTTTGGACAGACCAATGCCCCAGCAATTTTTATGCACATGTGAACAACGTATCTGAGTCTTATCTGGATTTCTTTTTCATCGTCTTTATTGTTAATATATTGGTGTATTCTCGTAGCTGGGAGGAGCATGAGCAGCACTTGAGGATCGTGCTCCAGACTTTGAGGGAGAAGAAGCTATATGCTAAATTCTCCAAGTGTGAGTTTTGGTTAGACTCGATGACATTCTTGGGCCACATGGTGTCTAGTGAGGGGATTAAGGTGGATCCGAAAAAGATTGGGGTTGTTCAGAGTTGGCCCAGACCATCTACTGCTATTGAGATCCAGAGTTTCCTTGAGTTGGCTGGGTATTATCATCATTTTATGGAGGAGTTTTCATCTATAGCATCCCTATTGACTAGATTGATGCAGAAGGATGCCTCATTCAGGTGGCCTGATAAGTATGAGGAGAGCTTTTAGAAGCTCAAGACTGTTTTGACTACTGCTCCAATTCTGGTTTTGCCTTTGGGACCGGGTTCTTGTATATTCTCTTGTGATGCTTCACGGGTTGGAATTGAGCCTCGTGTTAATGTAGTAGAGTGGAGTGATTACTTATGCTTTGTGTCAGTTGAAGCCCCATAAGAAGAACTACCCAATTCATGCTTTGGAGCTAGCATCCATTGTTCATGCGCTCAAGATTTGGAGGCATTATCTTTACGGTGTGTCTTGTGAGATGTTCACGGATCACATGAGTCTCCAACATCTCTTCAAGTAGAAGGATTTGAACTTGAGGAAATCGAGGTGGTTAGAGATATTGAAAGACTATGATATTACCATACTTTATCATCCGAGGAAGGCCAATGTGGTGGCCGATGCTTTGAGTAGGAAGGCAGAGAGAATGGGGACTCTTTTTTTCCAGTTGGTAAGAGACCATTATCTTTGGATGTCAGGTTTTGATCAACAGGTTTGTGAGGTTGAATATTTTGGAGCCTAGCAGGGTTCGTGTTTGTGTTGTATCTCGATCATTCTTGTTTGAGCGCATCAAGGCGCGCCAGTCTGATGATCCCTACTTGTTTATCCTAAGGGACACAATGCAACATGGTGATGCTAAGAAGGTGACTATTGGTGATGATGGGGGTATTGAGGCTTCAAGGTCGTATTAATGTGCCTAATACGGATATGTTATTGGAGTTAATACTTGAGGAGTCCCATAGTTTGCGGTATTCCATTCATTCGGGTGCCGCAAAAATGTATCGGGATTTTAGGAAGCATTATTAGTAGCAGAGGACGAAGAAGGATGTTGTTGAGTATGTTGCTCGGTGTTTAAACTGTCAACAGGTGAAGTATGAGCTTCAGAGACCGGTTGGTTTGCTTCAAAGTCTAAATACCCCGGAGTCGAAATGAGAGTGTATCACTATGGATTTTGTAGTTGGGCTTCCACAGACCTTGAGGAGATTTGATGCGTTATGGGTCATTGTGTACAAACTGACCAAGTCTGTAAACTGTATTCCAATCATGACTACCTACTTTTCAGAGTAGCTAGCTCAAATTTATATTCGAGAGATTGTTCGTCCTCATGGTCTGACCATGTATATTATCTCAGATTGAGCCAATCTGTTCACATTGTATTTTTTGAGAGTAGTGCAATGTGAGTTGGGCACACATATCGAGTTTATTATATTATTTCATCCCAGATGAATGGGCAGTTCGAGTGTATAGTTCGCCTAAAATAACAACTATTAGTCGAGTATCCAGATGGCTTTGTATGAGGCCTTATACGGGAGGCAGTGTCGTTCTCCTGTTGGTTGGTTTGAGCCTGGGGAGGCTAGGTTTCTAGGAACAAATTTGGTCGTGATTCTTTGTAGAAGGTGAAGTTGATTCAGGAGTGACTCTATACAACACATTCCATGTAGAATATTTATGCTAATAGGAAGGCTCGTGATGTGGCATATATGGTGGGTGAGAAGGTTCTACTCAGATTTTCACCCATGAAGGGTTTGATGAGGTTTGGGAAGAAGGCAAGTCGAGCCCTCAGTATATTGGTCCTTTTGAGGTGCAAGAGAGAGTTGGAGAGATGGCCTACAGACTTGCCTTGCCACTTAGTTTATCGGGACTTCACCTAGTCTTTCATGTTTCCATGCTTCAGAAGTACTATGGGGATTCGTCACATGTATTGGACTTCAGCATAGTCTAGTTGGATGAGGATTTGACTTATGATGTGGAGTCGGTGGCCATTTTGGACTAGCAACTTCGAAAGTTGAGATCGAAGAATATACCATCAGTGAAGGTTCATTGGAGAGGTCAGCCGATCGAGGAGGCTATTCGGAGAACGAGTAGGAGATGCGTAGCATATATCCCCACCTTTTTGAGACCCCAAGTATGATTTAAAACTCTTTCGAGGACAAATGTTTATTTAAGAGGGGGAGAATGTACCGACCCGGTCGGTCGTTTTGTGTATTTTATCCTGTTTCCCCCATTTGATACTTTACATATGTGTATTTGTGATTATGTGACTTGGGGGGGGGGGGTGTTTCGCGGAAGTTTTGGATTGAATAGGGACACTTAGTCCCAAGGTTGAAAGCTTAAGTTGTGAAGATCGACCGACGTTTAAATTTTTTGTAGATGAACCAAGAATGGTATTTTTATGGTTCCGATGTATGGTGATTTTTGACATAGGCATATGTACGGATTTGGATTTTGAGGTTCCTATGTTGATTTGGTTCTATTTGATGAAATTTGGAAAGTTGAAGGTTTGGAAGGTTCATAGGTTTTGACCGGGAGTTAACTTTGATGATATCAGGTTCAGATCGTGGTTCTGAGGGTCAGAATAAGTCCGTTGTGTCTTTAGGACATGTATACAAAATTTAGGTCATTCCGAGTGGATTTGACGTGGTTTTGCATGAATTTTGGGAAGCTGGAAGTTCATTAGTTCTTTAGGCTTGAATTGAGGTATGATTCGTGGTTTTGATGTTGTTTTGTGTGATATGAGGCCTCTAGTAGGTCGATATTATATTTTGGGATTGGTTGGTATGATTGCACGGATCCCGGGGCCTCGGGTGTGTTTCAGATGAGTTTCAAACAATTTTCCTTTATTTTGGAACCGCTGGTTTTCTAATGTTCTGGTGTGCTTCGTGATCGTGGATAGTGTATAACGATCGCAAAAAGTGTTTTGGTGGCAGGTGATGCTCTTTCTTCGCGTTCGCAAGGGGTTGGTTGCATTTGCAGAGCATGTGTAGAAGTGGCCTTCGTGTTCACGACCTGAGCGTCGCGTTTGCGTAGAGGAGGCCATCTGAGGGATGGCAAGCGTTTGGTCATTGTGTTCGAGTGAACACTATCGCATTCGCATTGGCTAGCAGGGTTGAGAATCACGTTTGCGTGGATGGCCTCGCGTTCGCGGAGAAGGGCATCAGCTGGGCAAGAACTTGACCTTCGCGATTCCGAAGTGGGTCCCACGATTGCTAAGGGTATTGTTGTGCAGTCACTTAAGTACTCTATTTCGAGGGTTTTAGTTATTTAATCATATTTTGAGTTTGGGAGCTCGGATTTAGGCGATTTTGGAGAGGATTTTCTCGATTTGGATTGGGGTAAGTGTCTTTGACTCGGATTCGTTTATTATTGATGATTCTAACCTTGATTTTAGTGTTTGATTGGTGAATCTAAGTGAAGAAATTGAGGATTTTGGTATAAAAACTTATCCAAAGTAAAAATTGATTATTTGAGGGTCGATATGAGGTCAGATTTGGATGAAATAAATACATATAATTGAACTCATATTGGAATCGGTGTTAGGAATTTATGAGTATCGTCAGGTTTCGGGGTATGTGCCTGGGGTTGACTTTTTGGGTTGACTTTGTATAATTGCATCAAGATCTTAGATTTTTTGTTTGGGATTGTTTCCTATGGCTTTTATTAATGATATTAAGTAATTTTGGCTAGATTCGAGTTGTCCAGAGGTTGATTCATGCGGGAAGGGATTCTAGAGTATTGATTTAGCTTGCTTGAGGTAAGTATCTTATCTAAACTTGGCTGAGTCACTATTTGCCTGAGTTATTAGTGGGCTATGCGCTATTGGTGACACACATATGAGGGGATTGAGCCCATGTGAGTACACCTAGGTATTATCCATGCTCGGGGTAGTGTTTAGGCTATTATATGCCTCTAATCCATTGCTAAGCTTCATGCTATCATATTTCTTTTGTTGTATTCCCTTTTGAGCTACTTGAATCATGTTAGAGATTATTCGTTGGTTGATCTTCTGTTCAAACGTTTTAGTTGCTATTCTTGTGGCGTAATCGCCTAACTAGAGTTGTGATAGCACACTTTGTACATGCCTACACTTTAGCATGTCACTTATATCAGTCCATGAGTATGTAAATTGATATCCTTGTCCATGTACATGTATCCTTGTATTTGTGTTCTGTGTGATATGGAATGGATTGATAGCACATGAGTTGTCCATGCGGATCTGAGTTTTGTTAGCACATGAGTTGTCCGTGCTACGTGTGGATAAGGATCCATCCCCCTAGGGTCATCCCCTTATGTTTCGCTCTTGATGGTGAACACGCGGTATGAGGAAACTTACAATGTGTGTTTTGGTTATCGTATTTCTTCTCTACTTGAATTTTTGTTGAATGAATATATGCCTTATTTTGTATATCTTCTCATATGTTAGATACTTAAATAAAACAGAGAATGTTACGCTATCTTTATGCAACCGAGGAGGCTTTACTTATGATTTATGACTTGATGATGCTATTGTTGTACACCTTTGAGGTTTATGAATTGTACAGGTTATTAGTGAGTGTCATTAATAATTCTTGCCTCTATTACCCTATCGAGATTAGTTATGATACTTGTTGAGTACATGAAGTCAGTTGTACTCATATTATACCCTGCACTTAATTTTGCATATCTAGGTGTTCGATCGAGCCGTGAGTAGCTGTGACTTGTTATTGTGCTTATCTTCGAGAGACGAGGTAAAGTTGCATTTCGACCGCAGTCTTTGGCGTCTCTTTTCATTTTAGTATTGTTCTCTTCATTCAGAAAGTATATCATTTTGTATTCCAGACTTGTACTTCTGTTTTAGAGCTCATTACACTATATTTACCAGTTTTGGGGAATTTTATGTATTGACGTTGTTACTTATGTTATAGGCTTTAGACTTGTACTATTTTACCATTATTTCGGTTACCTTATTTCACTTTTATTATGTTGGCTTGCCTAGCAAGTGAGTTAGGCGCCATCACAACCGATTGGTGGTTTTGGGTCGTGACAAAGGCCTAGTTTGAAAGCCTTCAAATTGAGAAAGAAGTTCCGGAACAAAAAAAAAGAGGCCCTCCAACAATAAGCCCAGGTGGCAACTACTGAATTGTCAACAACAAGTGCCAAGATAAAACAAATGAAAAAGAATATGGATGAAATGGAATCAAATTTTGTTGAATAACATTCTAAGGCTACCGAAGAGGTTCGAAGTCTTAAAACTTTCCTGATCAAAACGAGAAATACGCAGGCCAATTGGTTCAATATACACACAAGCTAAAGAAGATCCCTGTTCCATGAAAGATAAGGTGAGATTTATTGAAATATCTTTTAATTCACTGAGATCTTCTTATGTTGTTTCTAACGAGGAGAATATGAGTCTTAGTGCTGAAAATGAAAGGCTCGAGGAGAAGTGCAAAGCTCTTGAGATTCAATCTGAGATGAACATAAGTTGGATGTTCTTTTGTACTCATTGTGACATATTGATTGAGGATCGAGAAGAGTCTTTTGATAGTAATTCTGAACTTAAGAAGGCTGCGAGGCGATTGATGGAGCCTAACGAGCTATGGGTTCTTCACCTAAAGAAGATGGATTGGACTTGGATTTACCAGATGAGGATAACAGGGATGAACGCATTGAGTCACTTCCTTCGACCCTGCTCCCTCAAGATGACCATACCCAAGTTGATGCTTCAACTTCTCGAGCTGATTCTCATTCCTGAGCTGATTCACCTGCTTAAACTGCTTCTCCGGGTCCCAGAGCTGATTCTCGTAACCCTTGAACACTTAACTTTTGACAATTTTTATGGTCTTTATGTCTAATGTTTAAAATAATTTTTCGTTGCTTTTTGATTTTTCCTTAATATTAAGTATGTTTTTGCTCGCTGACATTTTTGAGTCTATGATGTTTGTTTCTTATCTTTATTGTCTATATAATACTTTGAAGCCTTGATTGAGGCTAACCTCTTGAAGTCACAATTGAAGTCGTTTTGGCTTTGATATAAAAGACGGACTTCTTATATTTTTGACATTAATGAAGAACGTCTCATCTTTATATTTGGTGCGAAATGGGGTAGGGTATCCTCATTATTTATGAAAGTTTTAAGGTTGAAACACAGTTAGATATAACACAAATACTTCACTTAATGCTTTGAAATCTGCACTTATTCATGAATAGTACAACTGCTCTTGATAAAATCATTTTTTATGATAATACAATGTCTTTGATGATTTTATTTCAAATGTAATTTTTTTGGAAATACTTTGTTCCGGAATTACTTCTACATTTTACAAGTATCGTTTGGATCTCTAATTGTCCTTTGAGGCTCACATCCTTTTATCCCTAATTGTATTCCTTCTGGCTCTTAACTTTTTGAAATCAAATTGATTGAGTTAATTCCAGAGACTATCTCTGTATGTGTTGAACACTGGTTCTTCATTCAAATTATTGTATCTTTCCTTTTGGCCTATTCGTGAAAAAGAAAACATATTCGGGGCTTGGGGTTTCTTAGATGAAGACAGTGCATAACCCTTCTAGTATGACTTGTTGTGATCTTGACAAAAATAATTGATAATTCTACATGCCAATCGAGCATGTTGTTATCCTCTAGTCTGGGTTAGCTTTTTGCATGTCATCTAAGAATGTTAGTAAAATTATATGAACAAATAAATAATCGAACAAGAAGTAATTGGCCATTTTCATTCTTTTAGAAGTAATACTTCTTCAAATGTGCCACATTCCAATTAGATTGTAGTGTTTTCCAATCCATGGTTTCCAACTCATATACTCTTTTTTTCAGCAATTCCTTGAACTTGGTATGGTCTTTCCCAACTTGGCCCATGTTTTCCGGCATTGATCTCTTAAGTTGTAGGAAATACCTTTCTAAGGATGAAGTCCCCAGTTTTGAAATGCACTTGCAAAATTTAGCATATATCTTCTTCTCTCTCAGAGTCTAGAGTACGATCCTCCCAGCTGCGGGAATACACCAATATATCATCAGTGAAAACTATGACGAAGGAATCAAGATAGGGATAAAATATGTTGTTCATCAAGTGCATACTGCTGGGGCATTGGTCAGCCCAAAAGACATCACTAGAAACTCATAGTGACCATAACGGGTCCTAAAAGTTGTCTTCAGAATATCTGGAGCCCGGATCTTCAATTGATGGTACCCCGATCTCAAATCAATCTTAGAGAATACCCTAGCTCCCTGAAGCTAATAAAACAAATCATCAATACGCGGTAGTGGGTACTTGTTCTTGATAGTAACGTTGTTCAACTGCATGTAGTCAATGCAAATCCTCATAGAACCATCTTTATTCTTCACAAATAGTACTGGTGCACCCCAAGGTGACACACTAGGCTTGATGAAACCCTTATCAAGCAACTCCTGAAACTGTTCCTTCAACCCCTTCAACTTCAAAAAAACAAAAAGCTCCTTCAACTCCATTGGTGCCATGCGATACAATGGAATAGAGATGGGCTGAGTGCTCGACACCAATTCAATACCTAATTCAATATCCCTATCAGGTAATATACCCCTTAGGTATGCTACAAACATATCTAGAAACACTCTCTCACCACCGAAACTGACTCAACGGTAGGATCATTAACACTAACATACCTTACGAAGGCCAATTACACCAAACACCCCTTCTCAACCATCTGTTACGCATTCAAATATGAAATCACTCTACTAGAAACATGATCAAGGGAGACTCTCCACTCCAACCTCAGCAACCCCGGCATAGCCAACATCACGGTCTTAGCGTGGCAATCAATAATAACGTGATACGGTGACAACCAATCCGTACCCAAAATCACGTCAAAATCTACCATTCTGAAATTAGAGATCAACTCTCATCTCATAAACCCCAATGGTCACCATGCATGATCGATATACGCGGTCCACCATAATAGAATCACCCACTGGTATATATACATGAACATGCATATCTAAAGAATTATGAGACATATCCAATAACGAGCAAAGTATGATGACACATATGAATAAGTGAAAAAAGGTAAAATAACAGTGAAGCATCCATGTGGCACACCAAAACAATACTTGTGATCACGACATCAGAAGGAACTACCTCTGTCCTGGTAGGAAGTGTATAGCAATGGGCCTGGCCACCGCCTGACTGACCTCCCCCTCTATGGGGACCTCGAACTATCTGATCCCCATCCCTAGCTGGCTACGGGTGGTGTAGATGCTGGTGCTGAAATCATAGGCTGCGAGCTTTGCTGTGGAACCCTATTCAGAAGTCTGGGGCAATCCCTCTTGAGATGACTCAAGTCCCCACACTCGTAACAACCTATCTTATATAACAACTAACCTTGATAACCCGAAGAACTGCCTATGGAAACCTGAGCTGATGGAGCACAATAAGAACTCTGTGCCGGCAGTGCACTGAATGATGACTAAACTAGGTGAGTACTATATAAACTGTGGCTAACAGATAAACCACGAGGAATCTAACGAGATACTTGTGCGGGCCTAAAAGGACGACTTCTGTTGTAAAGTGACTAGCCTCCAGATGATGCACTATTGAAACCACCTGAACCACGAGGCCGCTTGGCCTCCCACTCATCACGCTCAAGCCTACGAACCTGCTCCAAATGTCTAGCTATCTCAACCACCTGGTCAAACCTAGCATCCGTCACGGCTTGAGCCAAACTGTAATGTAGACCATAGTTGAGGCCATTAATGAACCTCCTGATCTTCTCCCTCTCTGTGGGAACCAACCATACTGCATGACTGCCAAATCTGTAGATCTCATCTTGTACTGGGTCACAGTCATACCCTCCTGGCGTATCTTCTCAAACTCCCTATGCAACTTCTCCTTGGATATTGAATAAATTTCTCTACGAAGAGAACGAAGAACTCATGCCATGTAAGTGGTGTTGCTATTTAACCAAAGAATTAGAACCTTTGACTAAATCTTATTTTTAAGATGAATACGGGTTACTGATAATCAAGGTAATGGAGAAAAATGAATAATAGAAAATATTGCAGAAATATAGAAAATCGAAGTTAATTGTATTCGAGAATCCGATGCCTTTACAAGCTGTATTCCCCTCCCTTATATATGAGATTCTTATAACGTACGACTCTTGCTATGGTTACTCATTAATGAATAATTATGACATTAATGAGGTGTTACAAAGGATAATGGTAATTGGGGTTCGGTTACATAACGTTCGAGTAATCAATTGTGGGTCCTTGAATCTGCCAGTAGCTTTGTCTAGATTCATTCTGACCGTGCCTCTCTCCCGTTTTGATCAAGTTGAGTTTCCTGTGGCTGATAAGTTTGTGGGTTTACTGAACCGTGCCTCTTTGTACCGTACCTCTTCAAAGAATCACATCCAGCTGTCGCGTTTTCCTGTGTCCACGTGACTGGCTGAGTTGTCAAAAGCTGGCTTACGTGTGAAACTCTTTTTTACCAATACAGATAGTCCCCCCACTTACCATATATTTAACGATTAATATTTGGTAAGTGGATATTCATTTATGGCAGGAATATTTTGCCATCGCTTTTCCTTGAATCATTGTATCCTTGTCTGCACCATAGGCGTCGTTTGTCACTTCCATTTAATGCTCATACCGCATGTCCTTTTCAGATTGGTTCTGCATTTACTCGGTACCTTTTAAGGCTTTTTGCGGCTGCGCCAGTCTCGAAGTGACATCTTCAATTATGACTTTTCATCATTATTTTCCTTTTTCTTCATGTTTGA
>ML398103.1:35913-119888 GCA_005239525.1 Nicotiana knightiana
AACGTACGACTCTTGCTATGGTTACTCATTAATGACTAATTATGACATTAATGAGGCGTTACAAAGGATAACGGTAATTGGGGTTCGGTTACATAACGTTCGAGTAATCAATTGTGGGTCCTTGAATCTGCCCGTAGCTTTGTCTAGATTCATTCTGACCGTGCCTCTCTCCCGTTTTGATCAAGTTGAGTTTCCCGTGGCTGATAAGTTCGTGGGTTTACTGAACCGTGCCTCTTTGTACCGTACCTCTTCAAAGAATCACATCCAGCTGTTGCGTTTTCCTCTGTCCACGTGACTGGCTGAGTTGTCAAAAGATGGCTTACGTGTGAAACTCTTTTTTACCAATACAGTTGTGCCAGCTATCTTGCCTGCTCATTGGTCTACTACTATCTGTAGGCTGCCCTGTCAGCTGAAAAGTATTAAAGGCAACTCCACTGATGTCCACAATACCCTCTGTGCTAAGAATCTAATGACACCGATCTAGAAAACTCTAAGCATCCTCTGAATCTCCTCCACTAAACTCGGGAGGATCAAGCCTCTTAAACTGATCCAACCTCTTCCGCTCCTTATCAGTCGTAGATGGACTAATTCGGCCTAAGCAGCAAAAACTGACTAAACTGGTAACACTCCTGGTGTCTGATAACCCTAAGCTAGCTTCTCCGGTGTACACGGGAGTTTGGGCTCCTCCCCCAGCCTATGAGGTAGTTGGTGCAACTGATATCATAACTGCCAGAGCCAAGCTCGTGCACACACTCAGAATCTGAGCCAAGCCCTCCTGAAGACCAGGTATAACAATAGGTACCGCCGATGTCTGAGCTGGTCCTAATGGCTCAATAATGTCCGAAACCTTCTCCTCCGTTGGAGCGATTGGTGGCTCCACAAGTGATGCCCTAACAGTAGTGCGAGCCCAACCTCGGTCCCGACCTCTCACGGCCCTGCCCGGTGGTACTGGTGCCTGTCCTCCTGATCTGGCTGAATGAGTCCTCACCATATGTGAGAGAATAGGATAGTAAAAGTTCAAACTTTAGCATTAATAAATCTGCATGACAAGAATGTAAGAAAGTGATGTTTACTAACAGTTCGGTAGCCTCTCGAAGATAAGTACAGACGTCTCCGTACCAATCTGCAAGACTCTACTAAACTTGCTCATGACCCATAAAACCTATGAACTTAGGGCTCTGATACCAACTTGTCACAATTAAAATAACCAATTGGGCATGATGGAGCATAACGCACTTGCTAGGCCAACCGAACATAACAAAGACAAATCACAATAATAGTACTAACAAAATAATACAAGTCTAAATCCTTCAACATAATATTATAGTGCCAATACATGATAAATACCCCATATTTGGTAAATACAGAGTCATGAACTCTAAAACGGAAATACATATCTGAAACTATATAATAATACTATCCAAAATAAAGACAACATTACAAAATGGAAAGAGACGCCAAGACTGCGATCGAGGTGCAACTCTACCTCGTCTCTCGAGTGACCAACTCAGCTATATGCCTCAGCTATTGGTGACTGGGTCCGACACCTGGATCTGCACAATTAAATGCAAAGTATAGTACGAGCACAACCCACCCTATGTACTCAACAAGTATTATAACTAACATCGGCAAGGTAATAGGAGCAAGAATTATAAATGTTACTCGCTATGACATGTACAATTCATAAATTCAATAAGTACAGAACATTAATATGAGAAAGTCATAAAGCATGGAAAGGACCACCTTGGTTATTGCAATTCATCTTTACTTGCAATTTACTTAGTTGATTACCTAATTTATTTGCATATCTTCCTTATATACTGGAGTATATAAGGAAGATATGCAAATAAATTAGGTAATCAACTAAGTAAATTGCAAGTAAAGATGAATTGCAATAACCAATACAAGCACTGACCAGTTTTTCCTAAAAAATTCCATAACCGTACCACACCACTGATCAGTTGTTTCTCAATCCGCGTGTACACCATCAAGAAGAAACATGAGAGGGTGACCCTTGGGGGATGGATCCATATCCACACGCTAAACAGTGTAGTCATGTGCAATAATCATACTCCGCCCGACATGGTCACATGCTCAATAACACAATCCATCTGGCGCGATCACCGACACAATATCACAATCCGCTCGGTGTAGTCACAGGCTCAATATCATAATCCTCCCAGCATGGTCACATGCTCAATATCACAATCCTCCCAACGTGGTTACATGCTCAATATCACAAATCGCATAGCGCAGTCACGTGCTACCAATCCAAACCATATCACACAAAAGCACATATATAGGAATACATGTATATGATTAATGAATATTAAATTTCATACTCCTGGACTGGTATAAGTGACATGCTACAAATGTATGCATATGCAAAGTGTGTTATTATAGCTAAAATCAGGCAATTGCATCACAAAAGCAACAATTATCAACTTAAGTCAGGAAATTAACCTCTATGTAACCTCAGACATGACTTTAATAGCCCATCAAAAGGGTACAAATATATGAACATCACAGCTTTAGGCTTGGCAACCAATTTCAAGGCATATAATAGCCTAAGCACTACCCCGAGAATGAATATACCTCGGTCCATGCACACGGGATCAACCCCACACATGTACTTCACCCATAGCACGTAGCTATCACAAATAATTCATGCAACTAGTGCTTCAACCAAGTTTATGTAAGATACTTACCTCAAGCAAGCCAATTCAATCATTTAATAAGCCCTTCCTGCGTGAATCAATAAGAACCATAGAAAACGAATCCAAATGATAAAGCTAAGATCTTTAACCAAAATAAAAAAAGTCAACCCAAAAAGTCAACCTCAGGTTTGCACCTCGGAACCCAACCGAACTCACAAACTCCGCATTCCAATACGAGTCCAAACATATGTGTTTCATCCAATTCTATCTTTAAATCGACCTTCAATTCATTAAATCTCACTCTCCAAAATCGTAGTAAAAAACGCCCCAATTCCATCTTAAATTCATTTAAATTATGTGTAATAATATATGGGTAAACAATATCTAACACCAAAAATCACCCCTAGCCGAGCTCCACAACTCCCAAAAAGAGCGAAATAAACAAACCCGTCGACTATAAAATCTGTCCAACAAAACCACATATGCGGTCCTTAGTGTCTGCGATACCACATCTGCGGAAAACCCAACGCAGATGCGGAAGTCACTTACCTCCCGACCAGCCGCTTCTGCGGAACCCAAGCCGCTTTCGCGGCTCCGCTTCTGTGGAATCCCTTGCGCACTTGCACACCATGGTATGCATATGCGGACTTCCTCTACCAGCCTCTTCCTTCGCATATGCGCTCAAACAGCCACACCTGCGGCTCTGTATTTGCGGCCAAACATCCTACCGATGCGAAAACACCGGAAGCTAAAATCTTCAGCAATGAAAGTTTGTCCAATCACACCAACCAATCCCAAAACATAATACGAACTTATTCGAGGCCCCAAAAAAATCACACCAAACAACATCGGCACCACAAATTCAAGCCTAAGGAACTCAACAAAATTTTCCAAATTAAAAACTTACGCCGAACAAGCCTAAACAACTAGGAATGACCTCAAATTTTGCATGTAAGTTCCAAATGACACAATAGACCTAATACAACTCTCGGACCTAAAATCCAAACCTGATACCATCGAAGTCTACTCTCGACCAAACTTATCAATCTTCCAAACTTTCAACTTTCCAACCTACGGACCTCCAAATCCACATCCAGCATACGCCTAAGTCCAAAATCACCATGCAAAGCTATTGGAACCATCAAAATAACCTTCGAGAGTCTTCTACACAAAAGTCAAACTCCGGTCAACTCTTATAACTCAGGCATCCAACCTTGAGACTAAGTGTCCCAATTCACGCCAATACCTTCTCGAAACCACATCAATTAACCCTGCAAGTCACGTAACATCAAATATACCTAAATAAAGCATCAAGTAGGGGAAACGGGACTGAAATACTCAAAATGACCACCCGGGTCGTTATACTATTCATACTCAGGATCCCTTTCTCAACAACCCATAACACAAATCCATGTGCCTGACACATGCCATATGTCCAAAAACTACCAAAAGAATCATGGATGTCTACACTCATATCGCCTAAGGTAACATTTGTAATCACCTGACTTCAGAGGGATGGATCCATAATGCAAGAGTTGATCAATTTATAATAATGATCCCTAACCAAATAATCAATAACACGCTCGATCCCCCGAGCTATCTTTACTGCTTGATGAAAAATAGTCCCCCATCTCTGATTCTCGGTTGTAGTAACCCGGTGCCATAAGTTAGGCTCTCAATATCGCCTCATACTAGGTCACTAACATACGACCCGCTGAAGGTGCTGGAACTGGCCTTTCAACTCATACCTCGTGGTGCGTGGAATATACCTCTCAAGAAATATGTGTGAAACTTAGCCTTTGTAGAGGAGATGAACCACCTGGCCAGCCTAGCTCATAAGTCTGCCACCAAACTGGAAAGTAGTGAAGTCCACACCGTTGGACTCCACCAGGCCTAAATTGTAAAGTATCTAATGACAGCGGTCTAGAAAGTCTTGGGCATTTTCTGAAGCACTATCCTAAAGTGGGGAGGAGACAACCTCCGAAATCTCTCTAATTTCTTCTGCTTATCCATAGACATGGCTGGCAAGGTCTCAAGTCTACCCACTATAATCGGATGCTCTAGAGTAGAGTGACATGGGTTTAAGCTCCCCATGCGGCCTAAGATACGGTTGGGGCTACTAGAACCACTCTAGCTTAATGACGTGATCGGACGTTTTGAGATTTAGCATGTCATTCAGTGGTTTGAGACCTTTAGTAGCTTCACATGATGCATTATGATTCGCGTATGTGGTTGGTTTCAATTTTCAAGAAGTTCAGAGTTAATTCGGAAGAATAATTCTCAATCCAAAAGTTTTAAGTTTGAAGAGTTGACCAAGGATTGACTTTTGAGTAAAAAAACCTCGGAAGTGGGAATTAAAGGTTCTAATAGGGTCGTTAGATGATTTCAGACTTATGCGTATGTTTGGGTTGATTATCGAGTAGTCCGGAAGAAATTCAGCTCATATTGTTGGAAGTTTGTATTTTGAAGGTATTTGAATTTGCTAAGTTTGACTTGGAGTGGACTTTGTTGTTATTGGATTCCATTTGGTATTCCGAGCCTCGGGGAAGGTTCGTGTTTTCATATTGGACTTGGTATGTGAAATCTTGTTTCATTCTGTGGTTTTAGAGTGATTCGGACACTCAAGTGGCATACTAGTTAAGTTTAAAAAAATAAGTTGACCATGGTCAAATAATGGACTTAACGAGCTAGGATTCATGATTTAAAAGTTTCAAAAGGTTTGCATGATGATTTTGGACTTGTCTGCAAGTTTTGGATAGATTCCGATGAGTTTCGGATGGGTTTGAATTGTGCCGCGCTCTTATTTGATGTTTCAACATCGTTTATTTGGGAATAAAGAGTAACATATTGAGAAAACGACCTTTGATTTGTGATTAGATTAAACTAGTATATCCGTATCATAATTACAGAACCATAGCAATAAGAATCATTAATTATGAGGTCATATGAGAGAATTATGCCTATTTCTGTGTCAGGAAAGATTGTTGGTTTCTGGTGCAAACTTTTATTCTTCGCGAACGCGAGAGAGGTCCCTCAAACGCGTAAAAGGAATTATAGGTTGACCAGTCGAAAAATTTCTCTTCACAAACATGAAGGTGTCCCACGAAGGCGAAGGACAAAAATCATCTGGGCAGTGTTTTATATTGGTAGACCGAGCATTTAAGTATTTTGAGCATATCTTGAGTTCAAGAGCACCGTTTGAGGTGATTTTTGCGGTTTTTTTCTCGTCTATACAAGGGAATAAATTTCTAACCTTTGTTTTGATGTATTCCCATGATGATTTTCGTTGGTTATTATTTTATCCGTGTTGAAATTGGGTTTTGAGCCCCAAAGTTAAGAAATGATAAATCTTTGATTTCAGGGTCAACTCATGGACAAAAGTGGATGATTTTCTGGATCTAGACTAGATAACTTATGACTAATATTTTGTTTTGATGATTTTTAGAATCCAGGATCACGACCCTAGGGTTGATTATTGTTGACTTTTTGTGTGGTATTGAGAATCGTTTCTAGATGATAAATTACAGATTCTTGAGTATGTTTTGATTGGTTTGCATGTTCTTAGGTTAGTTTCAGATCGTTTGGCATTGGTTTGAGGTGTTAGAGAGGCGCTGCAGCCGGTTATCGGATTTCGGAGCAAGGTAAGTCTCCTGTATAACCTTTTGAGGGAGAATTTACCCCATATGTGCTATATTTGTTATGTGCTATGTGTTATGGGAGCTATGCATGTATTAGGTGCCGAGTGTTCGTGCGTATGCTAGAATTCCTGGTTATGTCCAAGTATACTTAGACTCACGCCATGATTTAATTGTACTATTTGAGTTATTCTTGGCTTTTTAAATGCCTTAATTACATTTTGGCCTGAGACTAGACTTGCGTAAGTATCAAACTCACTATTTTAGATACATGAAGAGCTATTTGATTTGTGGTGGACATTATACTTCCTTTTTATGGATTTCTTCTGCGTTGTGCGTATTCTTCCAAATATTTCTTGAATTTATAACTCACACATATATTCGTGAGTGGGGCCAGTGACCGGTCAAAGTTTCATATTCCAATGGGATAGTGAAAGCCTCAACATTACTCTTATGGGAACGGGTCATTCACCTCAGGGGTAGTATGTAATACACTCTTATGGGATCGGGCCATTCGCCTCGGCAGTATCATGTAAAGCACTCTTATGTGATCGAGCCATTTGCCTCGGTAGAGTACATATTCTTATGGGATCGGGCCGTTTGCCTCGACATAGTACAAATTCTTTTGGAATTAGGTTGTTCGCCTCGACAAAGTACACTATTCTTATGGGATCGGGCCGTACGCCACGACGGGATGTCATATCATCACTCTTATGGGATTTGATCTTTAGCCTTGGAAAAATTGTGCCTAATATTTGATAAGGAGTCAGCGTATCTATGATTTTATCTGACTTGAGATGTGATATTTTAGTTGTTATTGACCTGGCATACATTCCATTCGTGTTAATATTCGCAACTTGAGGATTTTGTGTTTACTCATCTGTTGAGGATCGTTTTTATATACACATATCTATATTTACTGTTTTACTTGCCATGCTCCATACCTGTCTGCTTTTATTATATTTGATTTATTGGACCATTAGTAGGTGTCGATATCGACCCCTCATCACTATTTCTTCGGGGTTAGGCTAGATACTTATTGGGTACGCGTTGATTTACGTACTCATACTACACTTCTGCACTGATTGTACAAGTACCGGGACATGTATCTTTAGTGGTCATTTGGGCACATAGGCGCAACTGCTAATAAGACTTTGTGGTGAGCTGAATTCCATGTTATGATCCGTAGCACACACAGTCCCCATCGTAGTTATTTACTATATTCTGTCTATTTCTATTTCAGACAGATATTGTAGTAGTGTTGTATTTGTTCTAGTAGTTGCTCATTGATAAGTTGGTATTTTACCAACTTATCTTATCTTTAAGCTTAGATGTTTGCTATGTTTGACTGATAAAATCGTGTGTTTAATATTGTTTACTTCTATTTTATAGGTTCTCTATGATTTAGAAGTGATCATGAAGAAACCAAGTGAAAACGAGTCAAAAAGACGTTGAAAAGAAGAAATCTGGAAAATATGGCATAAGATGTTGCAATTGCGACATCATTGTGGAAAACACGAAGATAGCAGAAGTCGCAATTGCGATGGAGGAATCTCAAATGGAAAGTCAACCACGTCAAGCAGTGTTCACAAATGCAAAATTAGAGTTCTGAAGTCAAATCATACAGTCAACCTTAGAAAATGCGAAGTCTTCATCGCAAATGCGATAGTCAACAGGAAAGTCATAGTTCGCAAATGCAAACATAGCTTCCCAAATGCAAAGATCGCACTTCAATTCTGGGTACTTCTGTAATTTCACATTTTTTGGCCCCAAATCCTTTAATACACGACCTAGTTCATTTGTAAAATATCTTTAGCTTAATTTTCACTCTCTTGACTAGAGAACACAAGTTTTGGAACTAGGATTCTTGCACTCACACTTGGGTCTTGAAGATTTGGAGCTTTTGATTGAGAATTTCTTACCTATTTATGTTCATTTCTTCATTTCTTCATTTCCTTGTTTCGTATTGAATATCTAAGTGTGTAGTATTTTTTCCAACACTTGAATCTTGTTTATGAAAATCTTCATATTTAAAGTGTTGATTAAATATCTTGTTGTGCTTATGTATTGAATGATTTTTAATTATATTGAAGTGAGTTATTGTTTCTTTTAATTATTCTTGTTCTTTAATGTTTCTAAAGGGATTAGCTAACCCTAGGACTCGCCCATTTACTTCGAATTAATTTTGGGAAAGATCAATTAACAAGAACTTGAGGCCTTAACCCTCACTTAATAGATTCTACCTAGGGATAAGATTGAACTACTTGTTGCCATATTTGGATGTGATTAATCTATTAATTGTATCAGGGATAATTCAATTAGGAAGTCTTGTTAGTCTTCGGAAGAAGCTAATATAGAATTATTACCCCAAGCTAATTAACATAAATTCACTCATATTTGTGAAATCGTGAAATACATTAGATCGTTACTTGAGTGTAATTCCCAATGCATCTATGCTTGTAGCCATTGATCATTTTACTTGATTTCTAGGTCAATTTACACTTTTTCATTTAGACATAAATATTTTCTCAAAACCTTTCTAAGTGATTGGCATTGCATAATAAGTGATAATTCTCTTACATGTCTAATCACATACATTTGTTCTCTGTGGGATTCGATCCCGACTCATAGTTGCGTAAATTATATTGCATGTGACTGTGTCAATTAAATTTTTAGTAGTGGATTTGGACGTCATCAAAATTGGCACCATTGTCGGGCAATAATTTGGCGTATTAAGGTTGTTTGGGAAGTAAGAGTACGTGCTTTGGTCCAAACTTATGAATATTTGTGTAATTATTTTTCTTATCTTGGTTTATTTTCTTATTTGTTTCTTGTTTTTCTTAGTTTTGAAAAATGGCATCGCATAATAAAAATTGTTCGGATGGTATTTGTTCATAATTTGATGACCCTTGTCCTTATTGTGGAGGACCACACTCTTGGAAAAATTGTTTAAAGTCTCCCGGGAGCGGGTTGTGTGCACAATCTTAAACCCATGAGTGGAGTATTTTTGATAAGTGTGGTGTTCAAAATGGTCATTATACTAATTGTGCTTATTTGCTCTTCCCTTCCCCGAACCCCCGCTATGATGACTCTACTTTTTATGATGACAAGTATAGGGATATGGACGTGTAAGAAGTTGAACATGGTTAAAACGGAAAGTTTAAGCTCATGATAGAATGCCTACTTGAAGGAGGAAACAAAGAGCAAAATGCCTTGGAGGAGCTTCTGGAAAATAGTATCCAAAATGATTTGGCGCTTGAAAAGTTAAACTTACAAAGGGGAGAAATGCTTGAAGCTTTAGAGGTCCAAAACGCCTCGGAAGTGAATGATATCCAAGAACCTACCTTAGAGGTTGAAGCCGAAAATCCTTCTTTGGCACTTGATCCAAATCAAGAAGAACTCTCAAATGTTCAAAATGAGAGGATGATGCTCATGTTGGAGGCTATTCTTGAAAATGAGGAGAAGCACAACTTGGAACTCGAGGACTTGAAACAAGTTTTAACTCAAAATGATGAGAATATCCTCACTTTGGAAGATCAAATGAAAATATTGGTTGAGGGTCCCACTAACTTGAGAGTGTGGAAGGAGATCAAGAAGAGTCCGACTTCGAGGAAGAAAGTGAGCTTTAATTTGAGGAATCAAGAATTGAAAAACCGCCAAACAACTCCATGCTTGTTAGTGATGCCAAGAAAAATATGGAATTAGAGTCAAATAAAAAATTTGAAGATATGGTTGAAAATGACTCTAGTTTGGGGGACCAAGAGGATGTCAAAATCCGGAAAGAATTGCAATTTGGATGCTTGATGTCACATTCCAAGCATTTCTCAACATTGTAATTGTGTGGTGGTATGGTATTGAACTATACGAGTCAATGAGGTATTGCAAAGAGGAAAGGCAAAGGCCATACATTTTACAATTTGAAAGTACAAGAATGCCCAATGGCATTCTTCACATGAAAGCCAAGAAATGTAAAATGAAGCAAATGGTATTTGTCTTGATCATCTACTTACCACCCCCACCGCTCATGGTCACAAGATTGATTCCAAGTTAGGTGACCAATCCGTATCCTCCAAGTGGAGATAAAAGTGGTAAAGTCGATTTGCATCGTGCCACGACGTTAAATGCGGCGCTTGGTGGGAGGTAACCCATTGTTTTCAATTTCTCTGTCATTTTTAAAATTTTTATTTTTCAAATTTTCTCTTTATAATAATATATTTTATTATTTTTGATCAATCGACCAAGTTTCAGAAAGTTTGGAAGTGTTTGGGACAACAAGAAAGGTGATTGAGAAATGAAGAAATAATAGTCCAGGCCTCAGTTCTCGCAATTGCGAACTTGGAGCCTATCGCAAAGCGAGGTTGGAGTCGCAATTGCGATCTCTGCTGAAATTTTGAGTTTTGCAATTGCGAAGAAGGTGTCGCAAATGCGACATCAGAGGCCTTAAACGAAGATTAGGGAGCCGGATATCCCGAAGACTACCTTTAGGACCAGATATATGGCCACTATGAGTTTCTTGTTATGTCATTTGGGCTGACCAATGCCCCATTAACTTTTATGCATTTGATGTATAGTGTGTTCCGACCTTATCTTGATTCCTTTGTCATTGTATTTATTGACGACATTCTGATTTATTCCCGATCACGGGAAGATCATGAGCAGCACTTGAGGACTGTGCTTCAGACTTTGAGAGAGAAGAGATTGTATGCAAAATTCTCTAAATGTGAGTTCTGGCTTGATTCAATGGCATTCTTGGGCCACATAGTGTCTTGGGATGGGATCAATGTAGATTCGAAGAAGGTGGAGACGGTACAGAGTTGGCCTAAACCGTCATCAGCTACGGAGATCTGCAGTTTCCTTGGTTTGGCTGGGTACTATCGCCATTTTGTGGAGGGATTTTCATCCATTGCAGCACCGATGACCAGGTTGACTCAAAAGGGTGCTCAGTTCAGGTGGACTAAGGAGTGTGAGGAGAGCTTTCAGAAGCTCAAGACAGCCCTGACTACAGCTCCAATGTTGGTATTGCCTACGGGTTCAGGGTACTATACCGTCTATTGTAATGCTTCGAGGATTGGCCTCGGATCCAGACAGTTGAAGGTGCATGAGAAGAACTATCCAGTTCATAATCTCGAGTTGGCGGCGATTGTTCACGCCCTGAAGATATGGCGTATTTATTTATACGGTGTTCCCTGTGAGATTTTCACTGATCACCGGAGTTTGCAGCACATATTCAAACAGAAGGACCTCAATTTTTGCCAGCGGAGATGGTTGGAGTTGCTAAAGTACTATGACATCACTATATTATACCACCCGGGGAAGGCCAATGTGGTGGCCGACGCCTTGAGTCGCCGGGCGGAGAGTTTAGGTAGTTTGGCATATCCTCCGGCAGTTGAGAGGCCCTTAGCCTTAGATATTCAGTCCCTGGCCAGTCAGTTTGTGAGGTTGAATCTTTCAGAGCCTTGCTGGGTTTTAGCTTGTGTGGTGGCTCGGTCTTCTCTTTATGACCGCATTCGAGAGAGCAGTATGATGATCCCCATCTTCTGGTTCTTTAGGACAGGGTTCGGGAAGATGACGCCAGGGATGTGACTATAGGGGCTGATGGTGTGATGAGGATGCAGGGTCGGATCTGTGTGCCCAATGTGGATGGGCTTTGGGAGTTGATTCTTGAGGAGGCCCATAACTCACGGTATTCCATTCATCCTGGTACCGCGAAGATGTACCAGGATCTGAGACAACACTATTGGTGGAGAAGGATGAAAAATGATATAGTGGAGTTTGTGGCCAAGTGTCTCAACTGTTAGCAAGTCAAATATGAGCATCATAAACTGGGAGGGTTACTTCAGCAGATTGAGCTTCCACAGTGGAAGTGGGAGCGAATCACCATGGACTTTGTGGTTGGACTTCCTCGGACTTTGGGTGATTGTGGATCAGCTGACCAAGTCAGCCCATTTCATTCTGGTGTTGACTACATACTCCTCTGAATTGAGTAAGAGGTACATACTCCTCTCAGGGAGAATGTTCGCCTCCACGGTATCCCAATATCTATCATTTCAGACAGAGGTACATAGTTCACTTCACGGTTCTTGAGAGCCGTTCAGCAAGATCTAGGCACCAGGGTAGAGTTGAGTATAGTCTTTCACCCTTAGACGGACGGGCAGTCCAAGCGCACGATTCATATTCTTGAGGATATGCTCTGTGCATGTGTGATGGACTTTGGAGGGTCATGGGACCAATACATGCCACTTGCAGAGTTTGCTTATAATAACAGCTACTAGTCCAGCATTCAGATGGCGCCGTATGAGGCTTTGTATGGTAGACGGTGCCAGTCCCCAGTGAGATGGTTTGAGCTGGGCGAAGCCCGATTGTTGAGTACAGATTTGGTCCAGGACGCACTGGACAAGGTGAAGGTGATTCAGGAGAGACTTCGCGTAGCTCAGTCCAGGCAGAAGAGTTATGTGGACCGGAAGGTTTGTGATTTGGCATTTATGGCTGGTGATCGGGTTTTTCTTCGTGTATCGCCTATGAAGGGCGTCATTAGGTTCGGGAAGAAAGGTAAGTTGAGTCCGAGATTTATTGGCCCTTTTGAGGTGTTGCGGCGTGTTGGGGAGGTTGCTTATGAGCTAGCCCTGCCTCCCAACCTAGCAGGAGTTCATCCGGTATTCCACGTCTCTATGCTCCGGAAGTATCACGATGACCCGACACGTGTTTTGGATTCAGTTCAATCCAGTTGGACAAAGATTTATCATATGTTGAGGAGCCAGTAGCTATATTGGATAGACAGGTCAGAAAGCTCAGGTCAAAGGATATTGCGTCAGTAAAGGTGCAATAGAGGGGTCAGCCGGTTGAGTAGGCAACTTGGGAGACCGAGCAGGATATGCGCGGTCTGTACCCTCATCTTTTCATAGCTTCAGATATGTCTCTATACTCATTCGAGGACGAACGATTTCTTAAGATGGGGAAAGTGTAACGACCCGATAGGTCGTTTTGAGAGTTAACGCCCGATCCCCTAATAATTGCTTTCCCTATGTCTATTTCTGCTTTTGCGACTTGTCGGAACGTTGAGTGGTGAAATTCGGAGAGTTCTTGGACACATAGTCCTTATATTCGAGCTTAAGCTTGAGAAATCGAACCACAGTTGGAACTGTGTGAAGACGGGTCCGGAATGGGATTC
Organism: Nicotiana knightiana; assembly: GCA_005239525.1. Taxonomy (NCBI): domain Eukaryota; kingdom Viridiplantae; phylum Streptophyta; class Magnoliopsida; order Solanales; family Solanaceae; genus Nicotiana; species Nicotiana knightiana. Next base: position 49,374 of record ML398103.1, read on the forward strand.
TGTCAACTCCGTTAGCTCCGTTGGGTGATTTCAAAATTAGGAGCATGTCCGGAATGTGTTTTTGAGGTCAGTAGTAGATTTAGGCTTGAATTGGCGAAAGTTAGAATTTCGGCGATTTCAGCCGATAGGTGAAATTTTGATATCGGGCTCGGAATGGAATTCCGAGAGTGGCTGTAGGTTCGTTGTGCCATTTGTCACCTGTGTGTAAATTTTGAGGTCATTTGGACTAGTTTTGATGTGTTTCGGCATCGGTTGTAGATTTTGGAAATTTCATAAGTTCTTAGGCTTGAATCCATGTATAATTGGTGATTTTGGTGTTAAGTGATGTGTTTTGGAGGCTCCGGCTAAGTTTAGATAAGGTATTAGGACTGGTTGGTAAGTTTGGTTGAAGTCCCGGGGGCTCGGGGATGTTTCGGATGCTCAACAGGTGATTTTTGGAACTTGGAAACAACTAAACCATTGCTAGTTCTGGTGTCTCGCACCTGCGGACGGGGAACCGTAGGTGCGGACACGCAGGTGCGGAAGAGGGGCTTGTAGGTGCGGGCTTGGTCAAGGTCAACCAGTTCTTGTAGGTGAGGTCTGGGTTCCGCAGGTGTGGAGCCGCAGATGCGGCCCAGTGGCTGCAGGTACGGCCCCAGTCCTTTTAGTGAGTTTTCGCACCTGCGATGGATTTTCGGCAGGTGTGGTCCAAGGGGCGCGGGTGCGGGATCGCTGGGCAGTTTATACCAAATTCGAGGGCTTGAAATTCATATCTTCTAAAAATGATTTGGAGCTCGGAAGGAGGCGATTTTGAGTGGGTTTTGAGGAGAAGATTCATAGGTAACAATTTCTAACCTTATTTCACTTTTATATCATTAATCTATAGCAATTTCTTCCATGAAATCAATGAATTGGGTGAAAGATAATGAAAATGGGAAGAAGTTTCCCCAAAGAGAAATCCGAGAATTTAATGAGATTTCGACGTCGGTTTTCGATGATTCTTGTTCGAGTGAGTTCGTGAGTTAATGGGTGTCCTAAATTTGTAACTTTCACTCGATTCCGAGATGTGGGCCCGGGGGATTTTTTGGGCAATTTTCCTAATTTCACGTATTAGCTTCGAACTTATTAGCTATTTTAATTCCTTAAAGTGATATTTACATTATGCAATCGAATTGAATAGATTTGGGCCATTCGAAGTCGGATACTCGTGGAAAGAGCATGGTTTTGAGTTGAGTAGCGCAGTCGAGGTAAGTGGCTTGCCTAACTCTGTGTTGGGGACTTCCCCTTAGGCTATTTTTAATATTGTTTTATGTTGTTTGGTCATCGTGTACGTGAGGTGACGAGTACGTATACAGGCCATTGTTGCTAAAGCTCAATTTTTGCCTCCATGACATAAATCATTTCATTCCTATTTCACTGTCTCATGTATTGACTATGTTGTTTAGATTAGGAAGGAGCATGTCTACCTGTTTTACTTGAACTTCCCCTAGTTTTTACTATGTGCACCATGTTTAAGTAGTTTTATCCATATTTTTGCCTGTGATTTTTCCTGAACTGTTTAAATAAATTGTATCCGCTATTTGTGCTGCAATGCATATTTAAATTGGGACTACGGACGAGATTCCGGGAGCTTTCCCCCTGTACTTCATTGCATATTTAAATTGGTACTACGGACGAGATTCCGGGAGCTTTCCCCCTGTACTGCATTACATATTTAAATTGGGACTACGAACGAGATTCAGGGAGCTTTCCCCTGTATTGCATTGCATATTTGTTACTGTGAGATACGATGTGCTGAGCCGAGGGCTCCCTGTTGCTATTTTCTTTTAGCTCATTGTTTCTACTGATTTGCCTTAGCTTATTATATCTCTTTGTTCAATTTTAAACTGTTTTACTTTAAATATCCAGTAGAGCCTTAACCTGACCTCGTCACTACTCGACTGGGGTTAGGCTTGGCACTTACTGGGTACCAATTTGTGGTGTACTCATGCCCTTTCCTGCACATGTTTTCCATGTGCAGATCCAGGTACCAACACTTTGTTTCGTGGCTAGGGGTCCGAGCAACAGCTTCCAGGAGACCGATAGGTAATTCTGCCGCGTCCGCAGAGACCTTCGAGTCACCTTCCACTCTAGACTTAGATAGATTCTTCATGTATTCCTTCACATTTTATAGAGCTATTTTGAGACGGATCTTGTGACTAAAGTGATATTTCGGTTTTTGGGAAGTTGTATTCTGTACGCGCCAAGTGGCGATGTTTTATTTGTAACATCACTTTATTCCGTCTTTATTTTATTGCTTCTATTTAATATACTTTACGCAATTAGGCCTACCTAGTCGTAGAGACTAGGTGCCGTCACGATGCCTTTCAGAGGGTAAATCGTGTCGTTACAGTCCATCGTTGGAAATGTCAAAAAAGTGGCAAGGGAGGCTAACCTATCTCCTAGAGCTAGTGCTAAGGTAGGTAAGAAAAGTAAGAAATAGACACAAAATAAGGAAGCACCACAACCTATAAGAGTAATGCCCAGAAGGGCACTGTCACAAACTAAATGATGATCAAAACACTAGTTTGGAATATAAGGTCTATAAATACACAGCGGGCCTTTCTTATGGTGATCAACATGCAAAGAGAGCAGAGTTTCCTTGTCATTGAATTGATATGACCATTTAGAATCAAAGACACATACAAAGGTACAGAAGAAGGTTGAATATGGAAGATGCTTTGTCAAATATTAATGGGAAGATCTGGCTATTTGTTTATGCTAATATGGAATGGGAATTGATCATGGACACTGCACAACAAGTTACTATTAAGGTGTTTCATCATGACATTGGCCAATATGTTATGATGACTTTTGTGTATGAAAAATGTTTAGCCTTTGAGAGGTTGGAATTATGGGATAATTTGTACTATCTTGCAAGTAACATGGAGATGCCTTGGATGGCAGGTGGAGACTTTAATGTGGTACTTCATGAAGATGAAAAGATTGGTGGTCTTCCAGTGTACCCTCCTGAATATGAAGAATTTGCTTTTTGTATCAATTCAAGTGGTTTGTTTGATCTAGGTTACAAAGGGAGACCATTCACTTGGTGGAATGGAAGACCTCATGCTAAATGTATCTTTAAGATACTACATAGGATATTGGTAAATATTCCTTTATTGAGATTGAGAATTTGATAAGAATGGGATCTGATTATGCCCCTTTGTTCAATAGTTGTGGAGAACAAGCTACAAACTATGTGAAACCATTTAGGTTTCTCAACTTTTGGACAAAACATGAGACTTTTAAAAAGGTGGTAAGGAAGAATTGGCAAGCAGACTTCATTAGTGATCCTTTTCTTATGTTCAAGCACAAATTGAAGAATGTGAAGGCTGCATTACACGAATGGAGTAAAGTCACTTTTGGTGACATCTTTAAGCAGTTGGCAATATTGGAGGACATTGTAAAGGTGAATGAGATGTTGTTTGAGGAGGAACCAACAATAGTTAATAGAATAAGTCTTTAATGGGCCCAGGAAGAATTGAAGAAGTATTTGAGTATTGAGGAGAAGTATTGGAAGCAAAAAGCTGGGATAACTTGGTTTGCTGAGGGTGATAGAAATATTAGCTTCTTTCACAATAATGTGAATGTCAAAAGGAAGAAGCTGCAACTAAAAATGATTTAAAATGGAGATGGGAACTAGATTGATGATCAAGTTCAATTAGTTGATGTTGTTGTGGACTTCTATCAGAATCAGTTTACCAAATAAGGTTATACTACAGATGTTGCTTTGGTTGAAAATGTGCCTTCAATGGTGATTGTAGAGCATAATATGGAGTTGTGTAGATATCCAACACTAGAAGAGGTCAAGGGTGCAGTTTTTGAGTTGAGTGGAAATAGTGACAGTGGTCCACATGGATTTACTGGAAAATTTTATCAAAACTGGTGGGAGATTATTGGCTTGATATACACAACATTGTACTACATTTTTATGGAGGTGCTACAGTGCCTAAGTCCATTACACACACTAATTTGGTGATGTTGCCTAAGAAACCTATGGTGCATACATTTTCTGACCTTAGACCAATAAGTTTGAGCAACTTCATTAACAAGGTGATATCTAGGGTGCTACATGATAGACTAGAGAAGTTCTTGCCTGCCTTGATATCTCCTAATCAATCTAGATTTGTGAAGGGTAGGAGTATCTTTGAAAATATTCTTCTCACACAGGAGATAGTCACAGATATAAGACTTAGAGCTAAGCCAGCTAATGTGATGATTACGTTGGACATGACTAAGGCTTATGATAGGGTCTCTTGGAAGTATTTTCTAGATGTTCTAAGGAAGATGGGGTTTGCAGAACATTTCATCAACATGGTGTGGAACTTGATATCAAATAATTGGTATTCAATGTTGGTGAATGGTCAAGATTCAAGATTCTTCAAGTCTACAAGAGAGGTGAAGCAAGGTGATCCATTATCTCCTGCATTGTTCATATTATTAGCAGAATTGCTATCTAGATCCTTGAACAAGTTGTTTGAGGAAAAATCCTTCAAAGGATTTGGTATGCCTATGTGATCTGAACCTTTGAATCAATTGACATATGATGATGACAATATCATCTTGGCCTCAGCTCAACCCGAATCTTTGAAGAAGGTGACGACAGTATTGGGGAGTTATGAGAGGATTTCTGGATAGTTGATCAACAAAGTCAAGAGTTCATTCTATATGCAAGGTAATGTTTCCAATGCATTGTTTCAAGCAGTATGAGATGTCATAGGTTTTGCTAGAGGGGAATTTCCTTTTACCTACTTAGGGTGACCTATCTTCTACATTAAAAGATGGAAATATTTCTATAATTATCTCATAAAGAAGGTGAAAGCTAAACTGAACTCTTGGAAAGGGAAGTTGTTATCATTTGGAGGTAAAGCAACACTTATCACTAGTGTGTTGAAAAGAATGCTAGTACATATTCTATAAATGCTTGATTATCCAAATAATGTTATTTATCACTTGCACAAGATGTTTGCAAGGTCCTTTTGGAGTACAAAAGAGGAAGGCAGGAGTAGGCATTGGGCATCCTAGCAAAAATTATGTCTGCCTAAGGAAGATGGTGGATTAAGTTTTAGTTCTCTTCATGATGTTTCTAGAGCTTTGTTTTCTACGCTTTGTTGGAGATTCAGAACAACAAAATCACTATCGTCTAACTTCATGTGGAACAAGTACTGCAAGAAAGAGATTCCTATAGTAGTACAGTTTAGGACAGGGTCTCATGTGTGGAGGCAGATGCTCAATGCAAGGGAAGATGTAGCGCATGAGATACTATGGGAGATGAAGAGTGGTAAAACAAATGTATGGCATGAAAACTGGACAAGTATAGGGGCACAATACCACTTGGTGCCACCTGAATTTCATATAAAAGAGGAACTGGATGAGGTAGCAGAATTGAGATAACAAGATAGCTGGAATGAGGAGCTGATTGACAAGACTTTCTCTGAAGATATAGCTGAATATATTATACAAAAGGTTTAGTTTGAAGGAATCTATGGTTACTAGGATAAACCTTTGTGTAAACCTACTACATCAGGTGAGTTCATAGTGAGTAGTGCTTGGCACATAGTGAGACATAGCGCACATCCTAATCCAGAATATAAGCATATGTAGATTAAAGGGTTTCCATTCAAGATTTCATTCTTTCTTTGGAGGCTATGGAGGGCCAAGCTGGCTACTGATGATTTATGGAGAAGTCAAGGATACATATGTGAGGTGTTGGTGTTGTCAACATACACAAGAGGATACCTTTGATCATTTGTTCTTGACAGGTACAACTTGATCACGCCCAACTCTAGTCCTAAAAAGGATAAGCGGTCGCTGCAAATATAATCCGGTCTAAAAGTCAGGAGTCGAATCCCACAGAGAACTAAGGTTTCGCTATAATTGTTCAATATTGCTAAGAAACACAAGTCCAAACAATTTTCTAATTATAGAGATTATAATATTTATTTCTAACTAATTAACTAACAACTATTATAAAGAAGTAAAATTATCAACTAACAAGGATGAAATTTGGGACAGAACTAAGGAGGTCTAGAGTTATGATTTCCTCAAATGTTGGAATCCTTCCCGCTATGTTCACTATAATTTCACCTATGTATTCTCTACTGATCTTAAGCACTTTCGGTGCTGTAGTTATCTCTCGAGCAACTACAACAATTTAATAGACATATTCTCTCGAACTACGCTAGTTGGCTTTATCTAACTGCTCATTATGACCACGTCAAAGCTTTGTTATTTCTAAACCTATCTTTAAACCCGCTATATTGATTTCTCACATACGTTAGGAGTGACGTTTTTCAACAACCACCTAAATATGTATCCTTTATCAAGCAACACATAATAAATAGGCACAGTCAATCGATGGCCATTCAATCAACAACAATAAATATGTAGTTGAACAAGTAGAGAAATCCAACGGCTCAATTATATAAAAACATAACAAGAATTTATCCTACAAAAGGTTCCATCAAAACCCTAGATAACAAATTAGATATTCATAATAGTATGTAAAAATACAATACTAAAAGTCATAACCAACAATGAAAAATAAGAAGAGGAAGGAAAAACTCGTAGAAGAATTTCCCGCCTTGCTCCTATTCTGTCTCTACCTCTTTAGGTCGAATCTCTGTCTCAAATATGTCCAATCTCCTCAAAATACCGTGTTTCCATGTATATATACCAAGTAGGGTCGGGCCAAAACAATTATACCTTCTCCTACGCGAAAAAGGACAGTTTTTCGATCTAGAGTAGCGCGGCCGCGCTAAGACCACGCTAGTGGCCGCGCACATCGAAAAGTTTCTGCCCCATTTGCGCGTCAGGTCCGCGATCACGATTTTGACCGCATTTTTCACCCTGTTCTGTTTGGAATTTGGAAAAACATAAAACATGAAAGTTGTAGTTAGATTTACAACCATATATTATATAGTACAAATGGAGTTCGGAGAAAATAGTTATGTCTATTTTACTAGACAGTGCGCAATACTCCTCGAGTCTTCGTTTGTTCTTAACTATCAAATTTGATCCCCGAACACGATCCCGGCTTAATTTCTTGGGATTTTACTCAGAATTCAAAGCTCAAAATCACTTGAATTCATTCCATAACATCTATATAGTTCGGAACCACTCCTACAAGGCATAAAACACATAATTAGTGCAAAACACTAGCGATTAAAGCTCAAACTCAATTAAAGTGCAGTAAACTAGAGTGTAATAAAAGACTAAAATACGCAATTATAGCCTATCATCAACACCCCGCACTTAAATCATTGCTCGTCCTCGAGCAATCAAACTACACTTTATATAGACACGACCTTTTTAAGCAATTCTCCTAACTCTCACACCAAGAATATTTAAAATAGACTAAGCACAAAAGCGTAACATCTTCACCTAAATATTTGACTCACAAGTACCATGCATTATTCACAACTCACCCACTTACTCTAACATAGAGATCACTGACATTACCTTTCCTTCATGAATCATGTGCCCTCACACAACAAAAGAGAGTAGTTCTACACAATAAAATTTAAGAAACTTAGGAACTCAAGATAGAAAGAATTCACTCACTCTCAGAAATAACATTCATATGCCACAAAAAATGCACCATAGGTTTGCCCATAGTGTACTACTCTGCTAATCGAGCCTATTCAGTCTAGGATCAAGTAGGACTTTATTTGGTTGTAATGTAGGCTGCGGGACGGGTAGGATACATTTAGATATAAGAGTAACTACACCTCCCTAAGAACTTTAATACATATACTTTAACATTCAAATCTCATACTTATGTCAAACCAAACTCCACCTTCACATCAATTTATATTACCCCATACTTCTTTAAGCACAATTACATCAAGAGTCACCACTTATCAATGCTTTTTTTTTCTCACAACAATACAACTTTTTTTCCTTTTTTTTTTTTCAAGTGGCTCTTACTTTTTTTAAAACAACACACCTTTCTCCTTATTTCATTAGTTCCACTCAAAAGCCAAACCAACCACCCCACACTTTAAATTTTACATAAATCATCACAAATCAAGTGCTCATGAGAGGTTAGTATGTTCAGATAGATGGTTAATTCAAACAAATGAGTAAGACTTGTAATGTGGTTGCCAAAGAAACAGGATTACAGACTCAAAGAGGTTAACTATGATACATAACAATTAGGCGGGTAAAATATACATATCTGGCTCAACAACGAAACACTTATATCACTTCCAAGATTGAAAAACTACTATTTTACTTTGCAAACACACGGGGTAAGTTCTAGAAATCAAATGCAATGCATAGAATAACACACAAATCTCACACACACATGGAACATAACTCACTCAGGATTGGTTTCATCAAGACACTCTAGTCAAAGCAGTTAAGCAAATTTAAAATCATACAATTTAAGGTACTTATACAAGAGTAAAAGACTGAGCCTAAACGTCACAACCAAAGTACTCACTATTCTCAAGGCATAACAAAGTCAAGAGATATTGCTTCAATTCAAAACACAACACAATGAATCCTCTTCCTAAAAAAATAAATAAAACTAACTACACCCGGTTCAAACAAAACCCTTGGAAAAGAACCGCGGCACAAAGAAAAACCAAGAGGGAATTTCTACATTACCTAACAAAAGAAAATCTTTTTTTTAGACTTAAATCCCTCAAAAAAATTGTCTAATAGATCCATCGTCAGGAAAAGTCCAATCTTTTCTATTTTTGTCCAAAAAAAATTATTCAATTAAACTAACACAACTAAAATAGCATGAAAAGTCATCTAGACGATCTCCTCACCCCACACTTAAAATTGTGCATTATCCCCAATGCACATCATAAATATAAGAGGGTAAAAGAAACTCCCTGGTAGGCCAAAGGCCGAAGCACTAGCATCCCATGGGGTACTCAGACTTCTCCCAGGCCTGGTCCTTCGTGCGGGTACCTCACACTTAGTTCCAACTAACTGGTTTGCTATAGCATCCTTCCAATGGCTTTGCATTCCATGCTCCTAAAAAATCAGAAATCGACACTACAAGAATAATACAATAATAAAAAAAAAACTAAATTAAAATAAAAAATAAAGTTGGGTTGCCTCTCAACAAGCGCTTGATTTAACGTCGCGGCACGACGTGAATCACTTTTTGCCTCCACCTCGAGCTTATGAATTGAACCCCAAGTTTTGATCCAAGCTTATGATTATGGTCATGGGGCGGTGGAACGAGTTTAACTAGCCCAAGAAAATAATGTAGTATTCTGCACTCCTTGTCCTTTGTATGAGGTATGTAATACTGACTTTTTGGCAAGAAGAATTTCAGAATATATGCACCTTGTTCCTCATTCCTTGATTCCTCAATTGGTTCGGATGACTCTATTTCCATATCATCATCCAAACATAATATGGAAAAATTCTTGAAGTGTGGACCAATGCTCTCAAACACATGAACTTTAGGACTTTCAACATCCTCAACATCAATGATACTAGAGTCAACAAAATTTATATCCTCAAAGTCCTTGGCTGGCTCTAGTCTCACTTCTTCAACATCGACATCCTCAAATTGTAGTTGGCTAGGTTGTTGATATTTTACTCTGACCTCCCCAATTAACACCTCAAATTCATGCTCTTCTTGGTTACTATCCTCAATCTTGGCTTGTTGAGCATTAAAAGCTCCAACCACTTGACTCAATTGAGCCGCCAACTTGCGAATAATTGCCTCTTGTCTTTCTAGCTGCAATTGTTTCTCATCATTTTGTTCCAGAAGGCACTTTAACATATCCTTGATCTTCTTCAGGTTTGCATCCCCAGGTTCTTTGTTCCTATTAACTTCACAATAAAAGGTAGAACTATCATAGTAAGGGGTTGGGGGAAGATAAAAAATATAAGGACGACCATAAAAGTGACCATTTTGACCACCACACATATAACACACATTCCACATATAAGATTGAGTTGGTGTACATAACTCGCTCCCGGAAATATTTTGATAATTTTGTCCTGGGTGGTTTCCTCCACAATATGCATAACGAGAATCAAAAGTAGAATTACCAACATCCATATTCTCATAATTCCATGATGCCATGTTTTTTCAAATTAACAAATAAAACTAAAATAAAGAAAATAAAAATTAAATACTTAAAAAAAATTCAAACTTGAAATCTAGAACTATGTACACCTACAGCTACACTGTTAGTTCCTCGGCCACGACACCAAAATTTGATCACGCCCAACTCTAGTCCTAAAAAGGATAAGCGGTTGCTGCAAATATAATACGGTCTAAAAGTCCGGAGTCGAATCCCACAGAGAACTAAGGTTTTGCTATAATTGTTCAATATTGCTAAGAAACACAGGTCCAAACAATTTCCTAATTATAGAGATTATAATATTTATTTCTAACTAATTAACTAACAACTATAATAAATCAGTAAAATTATCAACTAGCAAGGACGAAATTTGGGACAGAACTAAGGAGGTCTAGAGTTATGATTTTCCCAAATGTTGGAATCCTTCCTGCTATGTTCACTACAATTCCGCCTATGTATTCTCTACTGATCTTAAGCACTTTAGGTGCCGTAATTCTCTCTCGAGCAACTACAATAATTTACTAGACATATTCTCTCGAACTACGCTAGTTAGCGTTATCTAACTGCTCATTATGACCACGTCAAGGCTTTGTTATTTTTATACCTACATTTAAACTCGTTGTATTGATTTCTCACATCGTTAGGAGTGACGTTGTTCGACAACCACCTAAATATGTATCCTTTCTCAAGAAACATATAATAAATAGGCACAGTCAATCGATGACCATTCGATCAACAACAACAAACACGTAGTTGAACAAGTAGAGAAATCCAACGGCTCAATTATATAAAAACATAACAAGAATTTATCCTACAAAAGGTTTCATCAAAACCCTAGATAACAAATTAGTTATTCATAATAGTATATAAAAATACAATACTAAAAGTCATAACCAACAATGAAAAATAATAATAGGAAGGAAAAACTCGTAGAATAATTCCCCGCCTTACTCCTATTGTGTCTCTGCCTCCTTAGGTCGAATCTCTATCTCAAATCTGCCCAACCTCCTCAAAATACCATTTTTCCATGTATATATACCAAGTAGGGTTGAGCCCAAACAATTATACCTTATCCTATGAGAAAAAGGACATTTTTTTGGTCTGGAGTAGCGAGGCCGCGCTAAGACCACGCTAGTGGCCGCGCACATCGAAAAGTCTCTGCCTCATTTGCGCGCCAGGTCCGCGGTCGTGGTTTCGACCGCATTTTTCACCCTGTTCCTTTAGTAATTTGGAATAATATAAAACATAAAAGTTGTAGATCTTTGAGTTGAGTTTCCAATAATATATTATATAGCCCAAATGAAGTTCGTATCAAAGAGTTATGTCTATTTTACTAGACAGTGCATAATATGTCTTCTCAATTCTTCGTTTGTTCTTAACTATCAAATTTGACCCCTGAACATGATACCGGCTTAATTACTTGGGATTTAACTCAGAATTCAAAGCTCCAAATCACTTGAATTCATTACATAACATTTATATAGCTCGAAATCCCTCCTACAAGGCATAAAACACATAATTAGTGCAAAACACTAGCGAATAAAGCTCAAACTCAATTAAAGTGCAGTAAACTAGAGTGTAATAAGCGACTAAAATATGCAATTATATACTATAATCAAACTCCTACTAGGGTTTGGAATAAATTTATGAATGCTGCAGGGATCAATGTTCCACTGATACAGGTACATCAGGTTATTAGGGTATGGTGGAATGCTTCAAGCTATCAAAAATTGAAGCCATTATTCCAGGCAATCTCAGCAGTTGTAACTTGGGAGCTGTGGAAGATGAGAAATACAAATAGGAATGGAGGTTCAGTGTCAATGAATAGGGTAATACATGAGATCAACAAGACACTATATTTCCTAGCGAAGGTTAGATATAGTTGGATTACTTATATTCCATATCTTTGGCAAGACATGATAAGGTTCTTTGAGGAGTATAGGCCAATAATTGTAACTAAAACAGTGATATGGCAATCGCCTTATACTGGCTCGTACAAGTGCAATACTAATGGGTCATGAAGAAGCAATCCAGTTCCCGGTTCTATTGGCTTTTGTGTTAGAAATGGGGTAGGTGATTTGGTGTATGCAAAGGCACAAAAACAAGAGGAAACAACTAACATTTTGGCTGAGGGAAAGGCAATAGAAGAAGGTTTATATTATTGTGTTGTTCATGACCTACATCCTCTTTTTTTGGAGACAGATTCCCTGCGTATAAAGAAGATTATTAAAGGAGAATATGATCCTTTATGGTTCATTGGGACTGAAGTTAAGAGGATCAAGGAGATGGAGGAGAATTTTAACGTGTTGTTTCAACATGTTTTAAGGGAGGGCAACACAATGGCTGATTATTTAATTAACCTTGTGTTTTCTTTTGTATGTACAATTCAATATCATTCATTCTCTGAACTGCCAAGTGCAGGAAGGAGGTTAATCAACATTTACAAATCTCGAACTCCTAACTTAGGGTTAGGGTTAGGGTTAGAGTTGCAAAAAGAAAAGCTCCGGATTGATGTATATTTATAAAAGATCACAGCCTGCTTGTTCCATTTGTTACTGGATGTTTTGTGTGTTTATAGGTGACTTCGTAGTGGTATTAGAATGTCTACATGCTCATTCTGGTGGTTGCCCAAAGACACATGGAACAGGTAAGCTAAGAAGGCATTACACTTCAACACATGTAAGTTCAAATGGTTATAGGAAATTTCTAGGGCAAGTTTGGTCTGTCTTATGGTTTACAAATGGCTTCAAGGATGGCTTACTGAGTTGTTGCTGCGTTCTACGTTGTGGGTGCAGCAATTGGTACATTATTAGAAATCATGGATCACATATGCAAGATCTTACTGTGTGGCTTGGATCTACTTATGACAGTGGCTATATATTGTTATACCATTGTCCAATGGTATTAGCATGGTTACATTCTCAATCAAGAGATGGCGTAACACGGTATGGTCTGGTAAATGCATGCAGGAGTACTATGTTGGTCTCCATACCTTCTTGGGGTACAATCATGGCGTCATTGAGTTGTATTGTACTGTACTTCTCAGGCTTCTTCATAAATATATATATTGTGTTATGCACGGTTTCCACACAATGTTTAGGTCAGTTAGCTGCTTCATTTTCACATACATGGAGGAATTCAGAAGTGCTGCCATGTTGGATACTTGGACAACTTCATAAGTTGGTGTTGTAGACTAGAGATTCACATATGCATTGTCTTATGGAATGCGAAACTTGGAACCTGGTGAGAGCGTTAGATGTGCTACATTGATGTTTTTCCCTTGGATTGTGGATACATACAACATCACACATTGGAGGTTGTCTCATCTATTCTTTGTAATAGTTAGCGTAAACTTACTAGCTAGTAGTAGCTTTCTCATCTTTAAGTTTTTGTTTTAGACAATTTATAATTTTTGGATTGTTATATATATATATTAACCATTAAGGAACCTGCCTAGTGTATATTTGCCAAAAAATTCCTTATCCCCTTTATCCCCTCTCTTTTCCCATTCTTTTATTTTCTCACAAATCTCTCTAACTCACCCCAACCCCCCCCCCCCCCCCCCCCCCCCCCCCCCCCCCCCCCCCACCCACTTGTTCCTCAAATTCTGCTCCCTTTCAACTCCTATCATCTACATTTTTCATCAAGGCAAGTTCTTCTTCCCTCATATTTTCGCTTTTTATTTCTTAGTTAGTAATAATTTAGGTTGTTTTAGTTTAATTTTACATATCCCTAGGTAGTTTTATTTTTGTTAATTTTTTTAAAGTTATTTTTCTTATTATGGTCGAAATTATGCTTGTTTATGGTGGGATTTTGTTAGCACTTATGCTTGTGGAAGGTTTGTAGTATACAATGATGATATTGGAATAATTTTGGGATGATTTTTTGTTAGGGGTGTGTTATGGCTGAAAATTTGTGGCCTTTTTGGTTGAAATTGGAGCACTTTGTGCTAGTGCTAAGATTTGGTGATGTTGTGGTTGTTATTGGGTGTTTGATTGGTGTATTTTTGTGGTGGTTCTAGGCCACTTTGAGGTAAAATTCTTTGTTGAAAGTAATGCCTACAATGTGTTTGATAAAATGCCCTAGTGATATAAATTGTACCTGTTGTTGCTAATTTAGAAGGTAATTGCTTTGTAATGAAGTGATGATACATGATGAGTGTAGAGTGGGCGGTCATTTTCTTATTTTGTGAAATTGTGAAGTATTAACCCCAAGTGCTAATCAATTTACCTCCCCACTATGATACTAGTTGCTATTGTGGTGTCCGATTCATGTTATATACTTGTGTAGTTTGTAGTACTTTAACATAGTTTAGTGTAGTCATTGATAATTGTTGTTGTATTATTGTTCAGGTAGTTGTGTGGGTTTGATGACTTGCGACGTGATTTTAATGGGGTAGTTTGATCCCCCGGTATACATTGTACTTGTGAAAATGCCAATGACATAAGTGTGGGGTGGTTACCCCTTTTGGTCTTGCTTTTTTGTTCTAAGTATTGTAGCTAATTGTATTCGTCTTGTGCTGGTACAATGTCGCATCGTCCAAGTTAGCATGTTAACACTGGTTTCTTTGGATTTGAATCTAGTAAAAGGAGATGAGGTAAGCGGTCAGAACCCACTACTCCGGTCGAAGAGGAAATGGAGCAAATTGACTCTGATATTGACGTGGTCCCGGAGTGCAAGTTTGGCATTCAGGTTGTCCCTGCTCATGCTAGACATTGGTATAGGACCTTTCTCCTTGCTGTGAATATCCCGAGGTGGCTATTGATTATGGGAAGCTAGCTCAGAAGTACTTTATGATCTACAACAACATTCGGACGCTGGGCTTTGAATGTTTGTTCCGTCCCGATGATGTAGTGAACATGAATTTAGTCCAGGAATTTTATGCCAACGAGCAGCCCAAGGCTAATTTAGATGTTGTGTACCAGGTACACGTGCGAGGGAAAGTGATTCCTTTTTGCTCTCAGGTGATCAACCAGATTATGGGATTCACACAGCATTCCCACTAGCCGTTCTAGAGGTTTCTTCATCGCCCTAACTATCGTGATATGCATCGCCAATTGTGTGGACCCGACTCTCTCGCTACTTGATAAATCAGTGAAAATTAGAATATTAGGCCATAACGCACAATATCATCCAAAAAATAAAAGCTAATTATAAATTTACAAGCTCAAATTCTAGTTGTTTCCCTTGCGGAGTCACCAGAGCTTTCACACATCTATTTCGTGGGGGTAAATGAGTTTTTTCAATTAAAGTGACATTATTTGAAAAGGGATTATTAATCATTTTTAGACGTCGCCACTTGGAGTTGAGTTTTTTATGTTCTAAATGACCTTCTCGGTTAAATCCCTAATCAAGGAGTTTTTACTCTATTTTATGGTCCCCAAATACAGAAGATCGGGTAAGAAATTATGTTGATCGAGGAGAAGGTACAAGGCACTCTCTAAATCTCGTGGTTTTAGCATGGTCACTTAATTAACTTAAACTTGGCTTAAACTAAGTTTGGATATCTTTATGTTTTATAAATTGTCATATTTTGCCTATATCCGCTGTAATTGCTTGATTTTTAGAATTGTGGAAGGTTATCTGATCAAGTCATGTGTACGTGTCCTTGTCTTAGTTGTGTGTCAAAAATTATGTCCCGCGTATGTGAACATAATCAAAGGCAATATACTATTATTTTAAGTTATTTTTAGTTAACTCGCGTGGACGCATGCTTTGCCTTTTAATTTATGGATCATAACTATGTTACTTGACCATGTACATCGACATGGTATTTGGATATTTGAGATGCGTCTAAAGCATACTAGTGAATGCGAGTTTCTTTGCTAATTTGAGATTAGTGTAAGGCTAGGAGGTATGTATACTATTGTTGGAAGTCATGAAGTGAATCCACATATATGGGCTTATTAGGGGGATATGATGTGACTTAATTATTTGGATTAAAAGTTATTTACACCTTAGAACTATTTACAACTTAATATTCTATCTTTTGAATTCTCTCTAATTAATAATAAGGTATGAACTATGTAAGGATTGATAACAATGTAAAACTAATAACGGATTGTTAAAGAAATCTTTTTTGAGATTTTTGAAGTTAATATACTAGAGTATACTCGGCTCGATCAGTTGATTGTAGGCTAGAATTTCGTATTTTATCCGTATTTTGCACTCTATTTACTGCACTTTACTCATGTTTGGGCTGAAATGATGATGATTTGCACTTATTGCATAATTTATCCCTCGCAGGAAATGATTCCGAGTTAAGAAGATATTTTGGAGCTAAATCGAGTATTTGAGCTTTGAAGTTTGAGTAAAAGTCCAAGAAATTAAATCGATGTCTTGTTCAAGTGTCGAGGATCAAGTCAGGATATCAAAAAGTGAGAAGAAAATTTCACTCTGAGAATTTTGCACTACTGCGCCGCATGGGGTGGCGCGAGGCACCGCGCGGCAGTGGAATGGTGCCTGCCTGACAAAAAGAGTGCGCTCTATGAACTTTCCCATTGGCGTGGCTCATGGGGTGATGCGGAGCACGTCGCGCCTGTGTAATTTCCTTAATTAATTTCTCACTTCGGCTTGGAAAGGGTAGTTCCATCCGGACCCGCTTCTACATGGTATAAATACACCAAAAATATGATTTTGAGGGAACTTTTTACCTACGAAGGATTATAGGAACAACTAAGGCAAGAAGACATAAGATTTTATCAAGATTTCAACAAAAAATCGATGCAATTCAGGAGATTGTATCGAATTATTAACATTGATGTTTTATATGTCTTAAAACCTTCTTGATATGACTTTTTCCAATGTTATGGAGTAGTATTTCCTTATGGTGTTAATAGACATGGTGTATTGTTAATTCGACTAAGGATTCGATTCTTGACAATTGCTTTACTTAATTGATGGGGTTTGAACTATATTGTGAAGTTGTTCAATATTTTGCTTAATCGAAAGAAGAGTGTTATCTTAAATTTATTTACATCTTATGCTCTAGTTTAATTATATAATTGAACTAGGTAATCAAAAGAGCCTCTTGAATTATCAATCGAGCTAGAAAATAGGGAAATATTCGTGAGAAGTTATCCTTTAGACTAAAACCATCGTTATGCTCATTGCAAGTATTCACCGTGCTTCAATTGGATTAATTCTGGAATTAACGTTTTGAAAGAGGAATCTTAACTTCAAATGTAATCTAATTATCTGGTGAATTTGTGAGAATCAGCAGTAGTAAAGAGTGAACTAATTCAAGAATTGGATCCCGAGTAAATTATCTTGCACATGTCTAGTTAGTTACACTTATTTCTCCTGTTGATATTTCTTTGCTGCTTAGTTATGTTCTCTATGATCATTTGATACTTGCTTTACTTTTAGCAGTTAAGTGTAGTTGATAACATTCCAACCAAAGTGTTAACCATACTGGATAGCGAGTAACAGAAAATTATTCGAACATTGTTTAAATCCAATTCCAATAAAGACGATAATTAAACATTACTATCTTTGACTAGCGAGCATTAATTTCGTGTTGTGTTTTTGCTCGTCATCAGTACTATTGGCATTTATGGCATCACTTGGTTTTGAAATTAAAGGGAAAACAATCAACTAATCTATGAAGGATAAAGCTATTGATGAGATCAAACATAATATAAGAGGAATATATTGGTGAAGACATAAACTAGTATTGAAGTCATTTGGGCTAGAAACTAGCCTGCTTTTAGGGATGGCAAACGGTGCGGGGAAGGGCGATCGTGGGGCAGACCTGCATAAACCCGCAAAAATTACCACCCGCCTCGCATAGCATAATTTGTTGTTTTCAGTCCGCCCCGCCCCGCACATTTTTTTTGTTCTTTTTCTTTTCCAAATGAATTTGACAGTAAAACATGAGATACATATAATTCTTTTTTATTTTGCGGCTAAGTAGTAAAAATTTAATCCAAATATCATATCCCATCTTATAAAATACATGTTGAAGATGTTCTAAATTTTATCAAAATTGAATTAAGCATATGTGATTAATGAATTATGGACTTACATTGTTATTGCAACAATGGGACTTAGTTTAAGGGGTTTTATGCCAGACTGAAACAAAATCAAGAAGCCACATACCAGAATGATACTTTGCCATCTACACTCGTTTAATTTACAACAACGAACCCAGTATATTCTCACCAGATGGGGTAGTCTGTACGCAGATCTTACCCTTACGTAACAGGTAGATAGGCTATTTCCAATAGACCCTCGGCTTAGGAAGGGTAATAAGAAGAAGTAGATAGCAAGAAATGAAGAAAGAGGGAAGAGAAAATAAAAAGGGAGAGATAAAGGATAAGTAGTACCAAATACTAGCAACACGGGATACAATACCTGTAACGACTCGACCGGTCGTTTTGAGCTCTAGCGTGTCGTTTGGCGGTTTAAGGCCATGAGAAGCTTCATTTCAGGTATTATGACTCGTAGGCTTGGTCGGAATTTAATTTTGGGAAGTTCGGAGTCGAATTGGAAAGAAAATTCTCATTTCGAAAGTCTTAAGTTGGAAGAATTGACTGAGATTGGATTTTTGAGTAAACGACCTCAGAATCAGGATTTGAAGATTCCAACAGGTTTGTATAATGATTTCAGACTTGGGCGTATGTTCGGAGTGGGTTTTGGATGACCCAGGAGCGTTTCGGCGCGTATTGTGGAAGTTAGTATTTTAGAAAAAATTTCATAAGTCTGGGTTGAAGTGCATTTCAGTGTTATTGATGTCTGTTTGGGATTTCGAGTGTGGGAATAACTTTGTATGGTGATTCTGGTATTAGGAACGCGATCGGCAGTGAATTCGGAGGTCTGTAGGTCATTTGGCTAAAGTTAGAAATTTGAAGGTTTTTAAGAAGTCCGACTAGAAGTGGAAATTTTGATATCAGGGTTGGATTCTGACTCCCAAAGTTGGAGCAGGTCCGTAATGTTGAATGTGACTTGTGTGCAAAATTTGGGGTTAATCGGACGTGATTTGATAGGTTTCGGCATTGAATGTAGAAGTTGAAAATTTCAAAGTTCATAAAGATTGAATTGAGTTGCGATCCATTATTTCGATGGTATTTGATGTGATTTAAGGCCTCAAGCAGGTCTGCATTATGTTCTGGAACAGGTTGGTGTGATTGGACGGGGTCTCGGGGGCCTCGGGTGGATTCCGTGTGGTTAATTGATCGAATTTGGAGTTGAGGAAGGGGTGAAGCATATGGTGTCTGGTGGGACCGCACCTGCGCAATAAGGGATGTAGGTGCGGAGCCGCATGTGCAGTTTTGGCGTCGCAGATGCGGAATTTTGCTGGCTTGGCTGGGGGCGCAGGTGCGAGGTTATTTCCGCACCTGCGAAGGCGCAGATACAGAAGAGGAAGCGTAGGTGCGGATCCCGACTGGGAAGGAGGAAGCCGCAGGTGCGGGTGCTTGAGCGCACCTGCAGGCGCTCAGGTGCGAGGTTGGAGGACGCAGGTGCGGAGGTCGGGTCTAGGTAGTGTGTATTTTAAAACCGAGGTCTTGGCTTATTTGCACTTCATTTCTTCGATGGAAGGCGATTTTGGAGCGAATTTGGAGTGGTATTTTCAGCATCTTCCATAAGGTAAGTGATTTCTTCCCATCTTGAGTTAAATACTTGGATTATGCATGGATTAGAGAAGAAAATTTATAGAAATTTGGGGTTTTGGTGGGAAGATTCATATTCCACGAGCGGGGTGATTTCTTCCACTACTCTCATGGGAGCGGGTCGTACGCTACGGCAAGTTAATAGATGCATCTATGGTTTGCGCCGTTCGACCCTTCGGCAGTGCACAATTTACATTTATGTTGGTTCGGGTCGTTCGACCCTCGGCATTTCCTGCGCATGATATTTTGCTGGATACCATCTGTGATTTGAACTGTTTAATTGTCTTAAGATATGAGTGGTTAACTGAGATGACGGAAACTAGGATTTATAAATTATGGAAAAAGTTGTCCTTTCCTGTTGTTATATGTTATTTGATAATAATATCCATGTTTGACATCACACTTGATTATATTAATTTGACCTCTAGTATGTGTCAAAGTAGACCTCTCGTCACTACCTCTTCGAGGTTAGGCGGGATACTTACTGGGTACACGTTGTTTTTGTACTCATGCTACACTTGTTGTGAATTTTGTTGCACAGGTACATGTATATCTAGTGGCCCCTCTTGGCGTCATGGCATGGTTGATATGGGGACTTGGGTGAGCTGAACCTCTCGAGATGACCCGCAGCCAGCAGAGTCTCCTTCAGCGTATTGAGTTGTACTTTATTTACCGTCCCATTTGTATTCTGGACGATTATTGTATTTCATTTGTTTTTTTCTTAGAAATTGCTCATGCACTTGTAATATCGACTTCTGGGATGTATTTGTTAATTGAGGTGTTAAAACCTTGTTATTTACTCAGTAAATTTTTATCGATTTTCATATAATGAAATGAAAAGGAACGATTTCAAAACAATAAAATAGGAACTTAATTAACTAATGAGTGTTGGCTTGCCTGACTGTGGTGTTCGGCGCCATCACGACCTTAATGGATTTTTGGGTCGTGACAACGTGGTATCATAGCACTAGGTTCCCTTAAGTCTCACAAGTCATGAACCAGTCTAGTGAGTCTTGCGGATCGGTACGGAAACGTCTGTACTTATCTTCGAGAGGCTATAGGGCTGTTAGGAGTACTTCACTTCTTGATTCCTTATCGTGCGGTTTGATCATTTGAGGGCCTACGTTTCTTCTTACTCAATCTTACACGTCGCGAAGCGCTTGCTATGAATCGGGAATTTGAGGAATTGTAATGGTGCTACAGATATGGTGCGTGATGTCTTTCCATGTGTAGTTTGTTGGGGCTAGTGTCGTTGCTCTGCGGGAGGATATTATGTTGTTTCAGCTCAGTAGTTGTGTTTCTGAGAGCTTAGAGGCTATGCTCAGGTTGTTATGATGCTTATGATTGGTTATCTCATGGTATTGATATGATGATAGGATGCTTTCCCATATGTCGGGGAAATGAATGACTTGATAGGATTTCTACTCGGAGCGTGGTTCTGAGATTTCAGTATTTTATTTTCGGCGGAGGAAAGGCAATTGGACTATAAATGTTCAAGTTTGGGTTGATAGAGTAACAAGACTTGATGTTTCCAAGTGAGGTGGAATCATCATCTGTGATGTGGCATCGTCGTCTTTGATCTAATAGGATGCATTAAGTTCGTTGGTGTTATGGTTTCTTCGGTTGCATTAGGTCAGGGTAATGTGAAGTAGTAGTGAAGAAGCGGTTGTCAGAGATCGTGGTGTGCGATGGTTCAGGATTGAATAAGTATTTCTAATGTAGGCGGCTCGAGGAAGATGATCTTCGGAGAGTTTTGAAGTTGTGGTGATCTGCTGGTTTAAGTGCTACAGAGAATGATATTTATTGGAGGCAACAACTGGGAAGCATACGATGAGGAAAGACATGTAGGAAGTGTCAGGATATGGTTAAATTCTAGAAGGCCAGGTGTAAGGAGCAGAAGTCGAGCAGTTGCTTAAAGAAGTGAGTTTGACCAAAGTGGGAGAGTGGCAGCGTAGCATATGAGTTCTATGGTAAGATAGCTACACATCTTGAGGAGAAGTTTGGAGTGATTTGAGAATTTTAGTGGACGGTGATTGGGTCCACGAAATTAAATTGAAATATTGGCTATTTTGGCGGAAGATTGGATACAACAAAGAGGAGTTGTTCGATATGAAGAATGATGCAGCATAGCTGTGAATTAGAAGATATTGTCGCGCATTTAGTAGATTTCCATGAGGAGCGGACGGACTGGTAAAGTTGGTAAATTAGAATGGGTGTAGGAAGGGGTATTGATGTCGTAGGGATTGTGCAGTACAGCGTCGTTGGAAGGTGACAGTTGGTAATTTCCGCATGTGGGTTATCTTCTGTGAGCAGGTCAGTGGTTGCGTGGTTGGCGGAGTTTTCGCAGGGGATCTTACTAACTATTCAGCAAGAGGTCGGATATGAGAATGTGGTTAATGACTGAGAGTGCTTGTGACATGCTAACGGAAGGATTTCAAGGAATTTGGAAAGTTGGTTATGCATGATTATGTCAACAATGAAGGAAGATTCTTGGTGAGTTTCAGATTGTGTAATAGCGGTTGCAGGCTAAGTGGGAGAGCTCCACCGCCTACGACTGAGGGTTGCATGGTTATATACTAGCAAAAATTCTGGTTATCGGCATATTTGTGGGTTATTACAACTAAGAGAAGAAGACAAGAGTGGTAATTGAGCATAGAATTTGATAAATGTGCAAGGATTGGCCTTATTGAATCAGGTTTAGGCTTTGGAAAGATTCAGGATTTATGCTTAGTACAGAGGTAATTTGCAAGGGAAGTGATTCAGTCGAGTGCTTATTCAAGATGGGTGTTCAGGTACCAGCGAAGCCGTGGAGTTGATTATATTCGGGACCAAGCCAGAGTGGGTGACTCTCAATAGCGATCCTAGTAGATTCAAAGGTTAGAATGTGGTGTATAAGGATTTTAAGCCCACGGTATGGTTAAGAATCGAGCTTTCGCAGTAGAATTTTGAGAAAGAGAATATGGGTGGACTGTTCTATGTTATCTTTGGCGTGCAGAGTAGCATTTGGAGGAAAAAGTAGAAAATGACTTCGAGTTCGTAGAAGGGTTATCGGAATGGGTATGATGGTCGAAGATGTGAATATGCGTTCAAGGAGAGCATGAATCGGTTCATGGGCTTGGAGATAAAGTAGTCTCGTGGAATGAAATCGCTCGAAGGTGAGTGCGAATCGGATTAAGGTATAAGATGGGTCGTGTTATATGAGCTTATGGAACGTTTAATTGAATCTCACTAAAGTATTGTGGCAATGTTAGTGTATGGGCATTGTGAGTTATTGTTCATCTTGACCTATGACTTGAGCCAAGTGGGGGAGTCTGCCATTGATAGGTTGAACGTGCAGCTAAGTGTCGTATCAGTTTCAGTTTGGGGTATTCGGGTGAATCAGTTATGTCCAGTAGAGGTGGAGTTTGAGAATGACGCGAGTAATGGAGATTTGGAAAAGTGTAGGCGGATCTCGGAAGGATTATGGTGGCATAGGCTATTACCTAAGGATTTGCATGTTTTGTGATTATGAGAATTCACTCGTGTGTCATTATGGTTCTCTTAAATTGAGTTAAGTAAAAGGTTTCTATGTGATAAATTATTCGCCCTAATAGTGGTTCTGGAGTTGTGATGGAATTCATGTGCTATTTCATATTGGTGTGTTAGGTGCAGTGAGCAGTATGGAATTTGAGGTAAGGATCAAGGTTGCGGTTCGGTGTTGACAAGGATGTCCCTAATAGTGGTTCCGGAGTTGTGATGGAATTCATGTGCTAGTTCATATTGGTGTGTTAGGTGCAGTGAGAAGTATGGAATTTGAGGTAAGGATCAAGGTTGCAGTTTGGTGTTGACAAGGATTTCACGAGCTCGGATGAGCAAGGAAAGAGATTTGGATGTTTAGAGTAAGCCGGTATTGTCTTCAGTGTCACCTGAGATCGAAGGTGATGTAAGAGGCTTTGCGTTCTGGTTGCAGGTTTCTTGGTTGGCTTTACAGCATTAGTGTGATCGGTGGTGTGGATGTGCAAACTTGTTACCTTGTGTGGAAGGTTTTGGTAGCGTGACCACGTGAAGATCGTATGAGTGTGACATGTAGTCACTTAATTGATTGAAGATCTAGACCAAGTATAAAGAAGTATAATATTGTTTATTTGAGAGTTTATTCCTGGAGGGTTCTCGATTCATTTGGTTGCGGATGCAGGGGTTTTGCTCCGGCTATGATGGATGTTCTTGCATTTTATGAGAAAAAGTGGGTTATTATGGACCCAGGTAAGGCTATTAGCCTAGCTCGGTGCGAGCGGAATTGGCTTGAAGGTTGAGAATGGATTTAAATATGATTATGGGCTCCATGTGAGTTAGAGGTGTTCGTTTCTGTATGGCGCTTCTCTCGGAGGGATATTAGAGCATCAGATGTTGTTCCATCATCGTTCATTTCAGGTAATATTATGTTTGTTCCGTGTGAGTTAGGCAACGGCTTGACAATTTCTTATGTGTTGAGGTTCCGCGTAGTGATGGCGTTATGTGAGCAGGATAGCTCTTGAGATTTAGAGTATATATATGTGTGTGTGTGTGTGTATATATATATATATATATATATATCGCACCTCAGTTTGGCTTGAGTTTTGTAGCGTATGGCTCTATCAGTCTCCCTAGGATGGTATTATGCACTTAGAATGCTTGTGACCGATATTCAGTATTTTGTGGTAATGACCAATTTAGCTCGGTGTGTATCTCCTTACGTGAATTTTATGTGTGGATCGGGTGGCACGCCACCATGGTTATGTTATTTGGATCAGGTGGCACGCCGCCACGGGCATGTTCTTTGGATCGGGTTACGCGCCGCAACAGTGTGATGTTGAGTACGGTTCCCTATATCTATTTTCTTGTGTTTTGCTTTCTATTTTCTGAGGAAAGTTCATAATAGTTGTGTGAGTTGAGTAGTCCTTTCCTGAGTCATTTCTTTATGTATCGCGTTCGAGTTATGGCCTATTGGCGCATTGTGGCATCATGTGAGACTATTGGTCATGTTTGCGGTGACTTGTTGTCTGAGCAGTTCATACTGGGTGAGACAAGATTATTGGATCAGGGATCAATACGATAAGATTATGTGAAGTATATTAAAGGACAAATACCATTATTTGGTTCGTAATGAGGTGATGATTCTAGTCAAGAGGAGAGATTCAATGATTGGTTAACTCTGCAGTTGGTTGTGAATTTCTACACATTTCCTCCGTTGTGGTGGTATAGTAAGTGTTATATCAAGACTTATATATATATGTCATGAGGTGCATTGGGAGCATCAGATTCGTGGAATTTTGGATATTAAGATCAGGGAATGTCATTATGGTTAAATGACGAATTATGCAGTGTATGGTGCTAATGCAGCAAATGCATGCAATCTTGTTCTGGTACCTCGTGTAGTGATTGATTCGGTGTTCATATATTGGAAACAGGCCTGGCAGTGAATTTCGGGAGTTGGAACTGGATTCTGAGCTTATTGCATGGATAAAAGAAGATATCTTCGGATTTGATCGAGCTAATGCGCTAAGCTGAGTGATGGCAGCACAGGTAGGTGCATGAAGTGTTAAACTGTGATTTCAGATAACTCCAGAGCAGTTCTTAGCACATTCAAGGACGAACGCATGTTTAAGTGGGAGATAATGTAACGACCCAACCATTCGTTTTTGAGCTCTAGCACGTCGTTTGGCGGTTTAAGGCCATGAGCCGCTTCATTTCAGGTATTATGACTCGTAGGCGTGGTCGGAATTTAATTTCGGGAAGTTCAGAATCGAATTGGAAAGAAAATTCTCATTTCGAAAGTCTTAAGTTGGAAGAATTGACTGAGATTGGATTTTTGAGTAAACGACCTCAGAATCAGGATTTGAAGCTCCAGCAGGTTCGTATGATGATTTCGGACTTGGGCGTATGTTCGGAGCGAGTTTTGGATGACTCGAGAGCGTTTTGGCGCATATTGTGGAAGTTATTATTTTAGAAGAAATGTCATAAGTCCGGGTTGAAGTGCATTTCAGTCTTATTGATGTCTGTTTGGGATTTCGAGTCTGGGAAAGCTCCGTATGGTGATTCAGGTGTTAGGAGCGCAATCAGCAGTGAATTCGGAGGACCGTAGGTCATTTTGGAGTCATTTAGCTAAAGTTAGAAATTTGAAGGTTTTTAAGAAGTCCGACCGGAAGTGGAAATCTTAATATCGGGCTCGGATTCCGATTCTGAAAGTTGGAGCAGGTCCGTAATGTTGAATGTGCTTTTGTGCAAAATTTAGGGTCAATTGGACGTGATTTGATAGGTTCTGGCATCAAATGTAGAAGTTGGAAATTTTGAAGTTCATAAAGATTGAATTGAGTTGCGATCCATTGTTTCGATGTTATTTTATGTGATTTGAGGCCTCGAGCAAGTCCGCATTATGTTTTGGAACAGGTTGGTGTGATTGGACGTGGTCCCGGGGGCCTCGGGTGGATTCCGGGTGGTTAACAGATCGAATTTGGAGTTGAGGAAGTGCTGAAGCATCTAGTGTCTGGTGCGATCGCACCAGCGCAATAAGGGCCGCAGGTGCGGTTCTGGCGTCACAGATGCGGAATTGGCTGGCTTGGCTGGGGGCGCAGGTGCGACGTTATTTCTGCACCTGCGAAGGCGCAGATGCGGAAGAGGAAGCGCAGGTGCGGAGCCCGGCTGGGAAGGAGGAAGCCGCAGGTGCGGGTGCTTGGGCGCACCTGCAGGCGCACAAGTGCGAGGCTGGAGGCCGCAGGTGCGGAGGTCGGATCTGGGCAGTGTGTATTTTAAAACCGAGGTCTTGGCTTATTTCCACTTTATTTCTTCGATGGAAGACAATTTTGGAGTGATTTTGGAGTGGTATTTTCAGCATCTTCCATAAGGTAAGTGATTTCTTCCCATCTTGAGTTAAATACTTGGATTATGCATGGATTAGAGAAGAAAATTTTGGGGTTTCGGTAGGAAAACCTAGAATTTGTATTTTTGGATTTTGACTGCGAATTTGGGCATGAAATTGAAAGAGAATTATATATTTGAGTTCGTAAAGTTATGGGTAATCTTTATCTTCGAAAAATTTCGGAATTCGGGCACGTGGGCCTGAGGGTATTTTATCGACTTTCCGAGCGGAGTTGGGAACTTATATAAATTGAATTGTTATAAGTATTTGAGTGTATTTTCATTGGTTTGCCTGTTATTTGGATAGTTTTGGGGCGTTGCGCATCAATGTGAGCCGTCGGAAGGGCTTGGAGGGTGGTTATGAATCTTCGGAGCGAGGTAAGTCTCCTTTATAACCTTGTAAGAGAGAATTGCCCCCATCGGTGAAATAATTAAATATGTGCTACTATTTGTGGGGGCTACGTACGCACGAGGTGACGGAAGTCCGTGCGTAGCTACTATTATGCTTATGTCCGGGTAGTCTAGGCCCCAAAAGCACGTTTTATTTTCCATACTTGTAACCTTATTGACGAAATTAAAGTATTTAAACCTTATCAAACTTGGTAAATGAATTTCTGGAAAAGATTTAAATACTATTTTCGTGACCATTAAAAGAGAAATTGTCATTTTCTTAGGTACTTGTTTTCCTGATGTAGTCGGGGTGGACTGTTTGAATGTGTATGATTATGTGTGACCGCTTCGCAATTTATATTCTGCGAGTGGGGTGATTTCTTCCACTACTCTCATGGGAGTGGTCCGTACGCCACGGCAGGTTAATAGATGCATCTATGGTTCGTGTCGTTCGACCCTTTGGCAGTGCACATTTTACATTTATGTTGGTTCGGGCCGTTCGACCCTCGGCATTTCCTGCGCATGATATTTTCTGGATACCATCTGTGATTTGAACTGTTTCATTGTCTTAAGATATAAGTGGTTAACTGAGATGACGGAAACTGGGATTTATCAATTATGGAAAAAGTTGTCCTTTCCTGCTGTTATATGTTATTTGATAGTAACATCCATGTTTGACATCACACTTGATTATATTAATTTGACCTCTAGTATGTGTCAAAGTCGACCTCTCATCACTATCTCTTCGAGGTTAGGCAGGATACTTACTGGGTACACGTTGTTTTCGTACTCATGCTACACTTGTTGTGCATTTTGTTGCACAGGTACATGTATATCTAGTGGCCTCGCTTGGGGTCGTGGCATAGTTGATATGGGGACTTGGGTGAGTTGCACCTCTCGAGACGACCCGCAGCCAGCAGAGTCTCCTTCAGCATATTGAGTTGTACTTTCTTTACCGTCCTGTTTGTATTCTGGACGGTTATTGTTTTTCATTTGGTTTTTCTTAGAAATTGCTCATGGACTTGTGACACCGGGTTCTGGGATGTATTTGTTAATTGAGGTGTTAAAACCTTGTTATTTACTCAGTAAGTTTTTATTGATTTTCATATAATGAAATGAAAAGTAACGATTTCAAAATAATAAAATAGGAACTTAATTAACTAATGAGTGTTGGCTTGCCTGACTGTGGTGTCCGGCGCTATCATGTCCTGTCTAATCACCTCTCCCCATTACTTCTTAGGCCTACCTCGACCTCTTCTCAAACTCCCATGGACAACCTCTCACACCTCCTAACAGGGGCATCAATGCTTTTTCTCTTAACATGTCTGAACCATCTCAACCTCGAATCTCGCATTTTGTCCGCCACGAAGGCTACTCCCACTCTGTCTCTGATAACTTCATTCTTAATCTTATCTCTTCCGGTACACCCACACATCCATCTCAACATCTTCATCTCTGCTACTTTCATCTTATGCACGTGGGAGTTCTTGACTGGCCAACACTCAGCCCCATACAGCAAAGCCGGTCGAACCACCACTCTATAAAACTTGCCCTTAAGTCTTGGCGGCACGTTCTTATCACATAAACACCGGAAGCGACCCTCCACTTCATCCATCCCGCTCCGATGCGATGTGCAACATCTTCGTTAATCTCCCCATTACCTTGGATAATAGACCCGAGATACTTAAAACTCTCTCTCTTGGGATAACTTGAGCATCAAGCTTTACCTCTATGTCTGCGTCGTGGGTCCCGTCACAGAATTTGCACTCCAAGTACTCAGTCTTGGTTCTACTCAATTTGAAACCTTTAGACTCTACGGTCTGTCTCCAAACCTCCAACCTCGCGTTAACTCCGCTTCGCATCTCGTCAATCAACACTATATCATCGGCAAATAGCATGCACCAAGAAACCTCCCCTTGGATGTGTCGCGACAGTACATCCATCGCTAAGGCAAATAAAAATGGGCTAAGAGCCGATCCCTGGTGCAAACCCATCACCACAGGGAAATGCTCCAAGTTACCACCCACAGTCCCCACCCGAGTCTTAGCATCATCATACATATCCTTAATCACTCTAATGTACGCTACCGGAACACTACTAGCCTCCAAACACCTCCACAGGACCTCCCTCGAGACTTTATCGTACGCTTTCTCAAGTTCAATAAACACCATATGCAAGTCCTTCTTCCTCTCCCTATACTGCTCCACTAATCTCTTAACCAGATGAATCGCTTCTGTAGTCAAACGCCCCGGTATGAATCCAAACTGATTCTCGGAAATAGACACACACCTCCTCACCCTGGCCTCCACCACCCTCTCCCAAACCCTCATAGTGTGACTCAACAACTTGATACCCCTATAATTATTGCAATTTTGGATATCACCCGTGTTCTTGTAAAGCGGAACCATCGTACTCCACCTCCATTCTTTGGGCATCTTCTTCGTCTTAAAAATAACATTAAACAGCCCAATGAGCCACTCCAAACTTGCCCGCCCCACGCTCTTCCAGTATTCCACCAGGATTTCGTCTGACCCTGTCGCTCTGCCCCAGCACATCGTACGCATCGCCCCTTCCACCTCCTCAATCGTAATCTGCCTACAATACCCAAAATCCCGCCGACTCTCTGAGTGCTCCAACTCACCAAGCACAATGCGTCTATCCCCCTCTTCGTTCAACAATTTATGGAAGTATGTCTGCCATCTTCTCCTAATAAGTGCCTCGTCCATCAATACTTTTCCATCCTCGTCCTTGATGCACTTGACTTGGTCTAAGTCATGGGCCTTCCTCTCCCTCACCTCGGCCAACCGGTACAACTTCTTGTCCCCGTCGTTGCCCCCGAGGTCCTCGTACAAACGAGCATACGCCGCATTTTTAGCCATTGTAATTGCTAACTTTGCCTCTTTCTTTGCCTTTCGGTAAAACTCCCGATAAGTCCTTTTTTCCTTCTCGTTTGTACTATGTACTAGCTTCAAATAAGCAGCTTTCATAATTTCTTTTACAATATTAGGATAAAAGAGTTAATTGTGCATATACGTGTGTGTATGCGCGCGCGCTAATGAATTTGTAAAAGCTATTTTATTTAATACTCCTATGTGATAAAGGTACAAGTGTACCCTCAGTCAAGGAAAAGAAGTAAACAGTTAATTGTAATTCTTAAAAAATTTATTAAAAAAAAGTAAACAGAAAAATATTCAACTTCATGGTTGTGTCACTATGAGTTCGTGATTTCCGTTGAGAGAGTATAGACCGGAGAGAGCACATTGTTTTCGGTCTTTAGTTCAAAAGACTTAAATACTCAACCCGCAACCCATCCCACCCCTGCAAACGCTCTAACCCGCTCCACAAGCCTTGAAATCCGCCCCGCCCCATTGTACATAATTCCAGATGTTACAAACATTCAAGCATGTGATCACAAATGAAATCACACCAAACAGACAAAAATTAATCTAGAATATCAAATTTTGATTACTCAAACATGTTCAAATACAATAGCTTCGAGTATTCACCTAATTTACGGGAAAACAACAAAGCAACAGCTTCAAAATGAGGATATGGAGCTCAGCTACAAAAGGACAGCAACAGACAAAAACTTAAAATCACAATCTAG
Source organism: Nicotiana knightiana (assembly GCA_005239525.1). Lineage (NCBI taxonomy): Eukaryota > Viridiplantae > Streptophyta > Magnoliopsida > Solanales > Solanaceae > Nicotiana > Nicotiana knightiana. Next base: position 79,934 of record ML398103.1, read on the forward strand.
CTCTTGAAACCGAGAAAACTAGAGATTTTGACCCAAATTTCAGAAGATAAAGACCTAAGTCAGTGTGAATGGCTGATTTCTTTTGCTTTCAGAACCTTTCCTCAATTTTTCAAGGAATTTTCTATTAAACTAAGTGTTTCTCTTTCTCTCGCCCTCTCTTTCTTTTCAAAAATTCAGTCACCCCATTCCCAATGAGAGGAAAACAAACTTATATTGGAATAGATTAAGGCTTTCCCTAGTTCCCATTCCTCTTTTTTCCTCCACTCAAAATACACTAAAAGGAATCTTCAGTGCTCGAGCCAATCAGAGGTAATTTACCCTCTCTTCTAGCAATATCCTGTAGATACATTCCCAAATATATATTTCTTGAAATTCTAATCTACTAAATAATGCACTTTTCATAAAACTCTAGTCACTCAATTAGACCGATCTTGAGGAAGTTAATCTTTGAAAAATTATGCTACATCTTATCCAATCATATTATTAAATAGTTATTATTTTTCTTAATATGTTAAAAGCTTGAAAAATTAAATAACAATATAAAGTTTTGAAAAGGAGAACTAGTACATTCTTAATGAAGCTTTAAATGTAATGGTAATCTTTACCTGGTTTTAAAAATATGTGATTTATTCCAATACTAGTTAATAATCAAGAAATAATAAGTGTAAGTAAGAAGAATATGATAACCAAATCAGTTTTGCTAAAGGAGCGAGGGCCTCGAGCTTGATGGTCTCGAGGTCAGTTTAGTAACAATAAAGTATGAACAATAAATGAAGAATAATAAAGCTGAGGAATAGTTGAAGAGCACATTAAACAAGAAAAGGCATAGTAGAAAGTTCTATTGTTGTGAATGATCTGTCTTACAAAATGATTGGGGTCCCCTTTATATAGGAGGGGAAAATCCTAACATGGTACATTTCTAATTATGACAAAGAATACTATTGGTACAGCTGTATAACGGCCTAGTAGGATTGTACTATCTCTTACAAATCTTATCTGTCCTAACTACGTGTCCTTGGAAAATTCCCACTTTTTCTTAACTATCATCGATTTTGCACTGCCTCGAGGTAGGCCGTGACGGGCCTTCGATGTGCTTTCTCGAAGTACACATTCTGAGATTGGACTTGAACTTTATCTCGAACATGAGTTCGGGTTCGGAACATAATAGAGACTTCGAAATCGGACCCCTCCAGCTTCGGCCGTATACAGATAGTCCCCGCGTTTCCTAGAATGAAATGATGAGAAACGATTTGAATTCACGAGGTCTTGGATGATGATATCATTCCTGTGACGTAGGCGTTGAAATGTCTGAAGCGTCACGTCGGTTCTCTTCCCCAAAAGCATTGAGTGCTCGTCAGAGCCGGTCGGCCACCAACATCAATGAACAGTCGCCGCCTTCCCCTATATATATCCGCTTTCGTCTCTTTATTATGAACTTTTTCACTCTGCAATACTCACTCTTCTTATACAAACTTTCCCCTCACCACTAGTTCTTCCGCCGTGTTAGCCCAAAACCTCATCGGTTATATTCATTTCCTTCTTCCCTTTCTAAAGAAACTATGGCAAAAACCTCTAAATCCGTTTCTCAGAAAGAAGGAACATCCACTTCTGCTTCACGTCCGACCGGTGGTAAACCGCCAGCTCTCAATGAGATCGTGCCGAGAAATTTTTCTTTGAATAAAGACTTTACAATAGAGAATCCTCCTGATGTTCTCGAGCGTCAGGAACACGCATCAAGGTAAATAAGATCCATCGAGGGAGGACACCTCGAAGCTGTAAGGAGAGAATGTAAATGGGGGAAGGAGGTCGTTCTGCAAATACCTTCTCGAGAAGAGGATATTACGACCCATGTAGAGGGGTTCTTGAGCGTATATACATACCCCTTTACACTGGGTCCCCTCGACCACTCGTGCTCGAATTTTGCCAAAAGTATCAAATTACACTGGGCCAGATTCATTCGTCCTTCTGGCGTATCATATTAATGATGAGGTTCTTTGCCGAAAAGGCAGAGATCAAGTTCACCCTCATCCACCTCATCCGATTGTATCGACCTCAACATTTTCGAGGTTTAATCAAGCTCCAACACCGATCCACAAAGTCCTTCTTTGCTAGTAACGAAGAAGTCAGAGATCGAGGTTGGATGAGTCGGTTCATCCGAGTGAGGACCATCGACATTATTCCCAAGGAGTTCCTAACGTTCCCCGAGAAATAGAACTCCGAACGCGAGTATAATACCTTGCTCTATTTCTTTTTCATAATTTTCACTGAACTTCGCATAATTGTTCCTTTTTTACTTCCACATCGGTTCTGTGGATGCCTAAGGCGGTCCCCGATCTAGCGGATTAGGCTCGCAAACTGGCTTCCACTTCATCTTACGACAAACTCAAGTGGAAGGATTTGTCAAAGGGAAAGTGAGAAGCGAAACACCACGGTACGTGTTATAACATTTCCTTCCTAAAAAAGAAAAATCCCTTTCTTCATGTGGCCTAATTCCACCATCGCAGGCATTGGTGATTTCTATGAGATGAGGTCGCCCCCTCTCGGGAAGGAAGAGGGATCCTCGGCTCCGGAGCCAAAGAAGAATAATAAGAGTAAAAGATCCTCGAATAACGAGGACACCCGAAGCGAAGTAAAGCCAGTTCGGGGACGCAATAAGAATGTTGTTATCAACGAGGATTTTGACTTTGTCCACCGGTCAATAGGTGATGATGAAGACGAGGTTGAGGGTTCGACATTGGTGACCCGAACCAGAAAGTCTTCCGAGGCTGCTAAGCCCGCTGGAACCGGGGAACCTAGCCTCGAAGGAGGAGTTCCAAAAGAGAAAAGGGACGAAGGCCCTTCATCACCTGATTTGGTGACTGCTTCTCAGATTTTGGGAAATACTCCGAAGGGAGCGAGCTTTGAAGCACCTCTACCCGGTCAGAGCGCCTCGGGTGACCTCCCCGCGGCAATGACAGTAGGTCATTCACCGTCATTTCCATGTTTCTCTAAAGATACCGTAAGGGATGCTCGGAACCTGAGGACGCCTGAGTTAGACGGAGTCCCAAGTGAAAATGAAATCTTTTAGGGTTGCTTTACTGGGTTAATGAGGCCGAACCAGCGGATGTAAACTCGACCTTCGAGGAGGCTCGACGGCTTTGCTCAATGTAAGTTTTAAGTAGCACTATAGTTTTTCCAACTTCATACTTTCTTCTTTTGTCTAATTGAACTTTCCTTTCTGCAGGCCTTCGACAAATTTAAGACTGAGCTGAGTCATTGTGAGGCCAAACTTCTTAGATCCTCAAACAAGGAGAAATCACTCATGCTCCTTTGTGACAAGAAGGAAAGGGAATTGAGGCATCTTTGATCAGAGTTGACCAGAGCTCGGGAATACGAGGATAGGCTAGAGAAGAAGATAACCGTAGTTCTGAAAAAATATGGACTCCCTCTCCCGTCTTCGGAGGATAACACTTCAAAATCTCAATTGCATCAAAAGGTGGAGATGTTGGAATGCCTTCGGGGTGAGGTCAACCTCGTCAATTCTGAGTGCATTGAAATGAAGGCACAGATGGACATCCTTGCTGCGGCCAAAAAAGGTGCTTTGGCAAAGGTATCTGCCCTTGAAATTCAGCTTCGAAATGCTCAAGAGAGCAATTCGTTCATGCGGACAGGATAGCCTAGCTCGAGGCTGGTCTCACAAAAGCCAAGGCTAAGGTTGAGAAAGCCCAAACTGAAACCAATGAAATACAAGCCAAGGCTGACAAGACGGTGGCCATCTATTTGAAGGATGTTGCTGATGCTCGAATAGAATTGAGAGGGACCTCCGACCGGGAGAAAAGAAGCAACAATTATGTCCGCTGCCGATCTCGAAGGGAAAACCTCAAAGAGATCCATGCTAAGGGCTTCGATCTCTCCGGGGAGATAGAGCAAGCCAAGGTAGACGAAGTTGATGCCAAATTCGTTCTTTCCTCTGATGATGAAGTTGATGTTGAAGATGATGAAGAAGAGGTTGACGAGGAGGCTTCCGGGGAAGAGGCTGGTCTAGAGGGGTTTGATGGAGATGAAGTCCCCTAGGGTGCTGCCTCCGAGCAAGGGACCCTGACGATAGACTATGCCCTTAATTTTGTGTAAGGGCTCCCTGTGGGGGTATTGTAAATGTACTTTCTGTACCATCATCTGAATATAAAGAATCTTTTGTTTCATCTTTGTTTTGTTAATTTACATCTTCTCTTTGAAACGAGATTTGGTATTGTTGACGATCAGTCCAATGTATTGGACTTAGAATATAATACCCTTAGGTTTCATGTTTGATCAACGATCCATAATAGGTGACCACTTAGGGTCCGATATTCGAGCTAAATTTTAGCTCGGTACTTTTGAGTCCGAACTGGTAAGGTTTCGAGCATGGTGTGCTTCGGCCTTTAAGCTCTTTAAGTATTAGCCTTTAGGATTTGAAGCATCGGTCCTTAGGATCTTTTAAATTGGCCCTTAGGCTCTTTAGATTGTCCCTTAGGCTCTTTAGATTGGCTCTTAGGCTCTTACATATCGGCCCTTAGGCTCTTATTAGATTGGGTCAATTTGACCTCCAAAATGGCTACAATTTTCCCTTTATCTGGCTAAAGACTTGTAAAAATTTTGTTATGCCTTGGCATGTTTTTATATTCGTTCGACTTTTCGACGGTTCGATTGATTAGAACCTCGATTGCAAGTCGATGTGCGACGATAGTTGAATACCTCGTGAGATTTTCTCGAAGGCTGATTTTTTGGAAGCCTTCACATTATTCGGGGCTGATTTTATCGAAGGCCCTTTGCTTATGCCGAGGGTAGCCTGATTTAACCGGTTTTTCGATGTATTTGAAGGCCTTTAGTTTTATGGAGGAAGTCGGACGTCTCCGAGCCGCATTATTTCGGTCGTAGCCTTTTCATATGGCCATAGCCTTTAGTCCCCGAGTGAGATGGCCTTGGCCTTAATATCGAGGGAATTCCTTTTTTAAGGTCTTATAAGTTTGTGTATGCCTCGTTGAGATCTTGTAAGTTTGAGTATGCCTCATTGAGGTCTTATAAGTTTGAGTTTGCCTCATTGAGGTCTTATAAGTTCAAGTTTGCCTCATTGAGGTCTTGTAAGTTCGAGTATGCCTCATTGAGGTCTTATAAGTTCGAGTTTGCCTCATTGAGGTCTTGTAAGTTCGAGTATGCCTCATTGAGGTCTTGTAAGTTTGAGTTTTTGATGGCTCGACGTGTTGACTGTCGATGACAATCCCCGAGTATTCGAGTATATTTGGACCTTGATCCGTTAAATGTGAAAATAGTAGACTTCTTCGAGGCACAAAAGTGTTTTGATATAATAAGAGTGCTTCTTTGAGTAATCGATTTTTTCATCGGAGGCTTGATTATTCTATATGGACACGGTTCATTTGACCGTTTGGCCCATTACAACATTCTCCTATAAAGGTCCTCCTTGGCATGACTTGTTTTCTTCGAAAATGTAACCTCTGAGGGTGATTCCCACCCAGTATTCGAGGTTGGTAGAAAAGAAGCCTTGAATACTTGTTGAGTTTTCCTTAGGTAGAATATAGGTGTTGCCTCGTTAAAAACCTTGCCGGGTAAAACCCATTTGGGATAAAACTCGATCTAAGGGAAAAAGGGTGCTTCGAGATCTCCAATTGAACACTTGTAAGAAGTTAGTATAAAATATAAACGAAAAAAGGAAAAGATCATACCTCAGAAATAATAACGTTTGAGCAACGATATCTTCCAATTGTTTGGTAGTAGCTCGCCCCATTGTGCCAAGTTTGTAGGATCCTTTGCCTATGACTCCGAGGACACGGTACGGTCCTTCCCAATTAGGTCCTAGTTTCCCTTCATTTAGGTTTCGAGTATTGAGAGTGACTTTCCTTAGAACTAAGTTCCCAACTCCAAAGTAGCGGAGGTTGGTTCTTCTGCTGTAGTACCTTTCGATCCTTTGTTTTTGAGCGGCCATTCGAACTAATGCAGCCTCATGCCCTTCATCTAAAATCTCGAGGGAGGTGTTCATGGCCTCGTTGTTTGATTCCTCAGTGGTATTTTGAAATCTGACGCTCGGTTCCCCAATCTCTACTGGGATCAACGCCTCGGACCCATATACCAAAGAAAACAAGGTCTACCTTGTGCTCGACTTCGATGTTGTTCGATATGCCCATAGTACCTCAGGAAACACTTCTCTCCATATCCCCTTCGCATCATCTAACCTCTTTTTCAAGTTTTGGATGATGGTTTTGTTTATGGACTCGCCTTGACCATTTGCACTTGGGTGATAAGGCGTTGATAGTATCCTTTTGATTTTATGGTCTTCTAGGAATTTTGCTACTCTGCTGCTGATGAACTGCTTCCCATTATCGCATGCTATCTCAGAGAGAATCCCGAATCGACATATGATGTGGTCCCATATGAAGTCGATGACTTCTTTTTCTCTTATCTTCTCGAAGGCCTACGCTTCCACCCATTTTGAGAAGTAGTCAGTCATAAATAAGATAAATCGAGTTTTACCTGGCGCCGTTGGTAGGGGACCGACGATGTCCATCCCCCATTTCATGAATGGCCACGGGAATAGGACCGAATGTAGTTGTTCACCGGGTTGATGGATCATTGGTGAAAATATTTGGCATTTATCATATCTTCGAATGAACTCCTTGGTGTCCTTCTCCATGCTATCCCAGTAATACCCTGCTCTGATCACCTTGCGAATCAAAGAATTGGCACCAGAATGATTACCACAAGTGCCTTCGTGGATTTCTCGTAGCACATAATCAGTATCCTCTGGTCCCAAACATATTGCCAATGGTCCGTCGAAGGTCCTCCTATACAATGTCCCATTCTCGTCGAGTGAAAATCGGGTTGCTTTGGCTTTGAGGACCCTCGATACTTTTGGGTCCGTGGGGAGCTTCCCATGCTTCAAGTAGTCAATGTACTTGTTCCTCCAATCCCATGTTCGGCTTGTTGAGTTAATCTCTACATGACCCTCTTCGATCACCGACCTTGATAGTTGTACGACAGTCCCCGGGACTATGTCATCTTCTTCAATAGACGAGCCCAAGTTTGCGAGTGCATCGGCCTCACTATTCTGTTCTCGAGGTACATGGACCAGGGTCCACTCTTTGAAGTAGTGCAATGTTACTTGAAGCTTGTCTAAGTATCTTTGCATCCTATCTTCTCGAACCTAGAAACTTCCATTTACTTGGTTGACTACCAAAAGAGAGTCACATTTTGCTTCGATGACCTCTGCTCCCAGGCCTTTGGCTAATTCAAGACCTGTAATCATGGCCTCATACTCGGCCTCATTGTTAGTCAATTTTGAAGTTTTTATAAATTGTCTAATAATGTTGCCCGTAGGCAGTTTTAGAACTATACCAAGCCCGAACCCTTTCACATTCGAGGCACCGTCAGTGAAGAGGGTCCATACCCCCGATGATGTTCCCGTTTTTAACAAGAGTCCCTTTTATAATTAGGGCACGAGGGAGGGCATAAAATCGGCCATGAAGTCCGCCAAAATATGAGACTTGATAGCCGTTCGAGGTTGATACCTGATATCATACCCTCCGAGTTCGATGGACCATTTAGTCAATCGACCCGATAATTCAGGCTTATGCAAAATGTTTTGAAGTGGATATGTAGATACTGCATATAGGATGACATTGAAAATATGGTTTCAACTTCCTAGATGCACTTATTAATGCTAGGGCTAATTTTTCTAATTGAGGATACCTGGTTTCAGCATCTCTAAGGGTGCGACTTACATAATAGACTGGAAATTACGTACCTTTCTCTTCTCGAACCAACACTCCACTTACCTCTACCTCGGACACGGCCAAATATAAATATAGTGTTTCATCCTCTTCGGAGTATGGAGCAAAGGTGGGCTCGAGAGATACCGTTTTAATTCTTCCAAGGCTTGTTGACATTATTGAGTCCATTCAAAGTTGTTCTTCTTCTTGAGTAGGGAGAAGAAATGATGGCTCCGATCTAAAGACCTCGAGATAAATCGGCCTAAGGTTGTTATACGCCCGGTCAGCCGTTGCACGTCTTTCACATTGTTTATCACGGTGATCTCTTCGATTGATTTGATTTTATCAGGGTTAATCTCGATGCCCCCGTTCGACACCATGAAGCCCAAGAATATGCCCGAGCCGACTCCAAAAGCACACTTCTCGGGGTTGAGTTTCATGTTGTACTTTCTTAAGATGTCGAACGTTACCTGAAAATGGGTCAAATGGTCCTCTGCGCACAGGGACTTAACTAGCATGTCATCAATGTAAACTTTCATAGATTTGCCTATTTGATGTTCGAACATCTTATTAACTAGGCGTTGATATGTTGCTCCTGCATTTTTTAGCCCGAAGGGCATTACATTATAGCAATATGTACCATAAACGAAGTCTTTTCCTGGTCCCCCAGGTTCATTTAAATTTGATTGTACCCGGAGTAGGCATCGAGAAAAGTAAGGATCTCGTGGCCAGTCGTGGTGTCGATCAATATCGATGTTAGGCAGTGGGAAAGAATTCTTAGGTCATGCTTTGTTAAAATCTTTGTAATCCACACACATTCTAAGTTTATTTCCCTTTTTAGGGACTACCACTACGTTAGCTAGCCATTCGGGGTATTTTACTTCCCTAATGGATCCTATTTTGAGAAGTTTGGTTACCTCATTTTTGATGAATTCATGCTTTACCTCAGACTGAGGTCTCCTTTTTTTTGCTTTACCGGTTTGAACCTGGGGTTGACACTTAGTCAATGGGTGGTTATCTCTGGTGGGATCCCTGTCATATCTAAGTGGGACCAAGCGAAGCAATCAATGTTATCAATAGGAAATTGAATGAGTTTTTTCCTAATTTTAGGTGTTAATCCCGTTCCTAGGTATACCTTTTGTTCTGGAAGATGCTCGATCAATACGGCCTGCTCGAGCTCTTCGACTGTGGACTTCGATGCATCTGATTCCTTGGGGACAAAGAAGGCTCGAGGGGTGAGGAAATATTCTTCTTCATCCTCGACCAACTGTTCATCCGGCTCTTGCCTCTCGGGCTCAACCGAGGGTATGGGTTGTGATTGCTATTTGGCTACCTGTTTGTCTATTGAATTCTCTGAGGTAGATGGCATAGATACCGGTTCCAAGTCATGCACTGTGAACATCTCCTTAGCTGCATGCTGCTCTCCATATAATGTTTTCACGCCATCCTTTGTGGGGAACTTCATCATTTGATGAAGAGTTGACGGCACTGGCCTCATACTGTGGATCCACGGCCTTCCAAGTAGAGCATTATACCTCATGTCACCTTCGATGACATGAAACTTAGTGTTCTGTATGGTTCCGGCCACGTTGACTGGGAGGATGATTTCCCCCTTTGTTGTTTCACTTTCCATGTTGAATCCATTCAAGACTCGAAAGTGGGTATGATTTGGTCGAGTAGACCGAGCTGCTCCATGACCCTCGACCTAATTATATTGGCCGAACTACCTGGATCCATGAGCACACGTTTAACTTGAACTTTATTTAAAAGGATAGAAATTACCAGCGCATCATTATGAGGATGATATAAGGCCTCGATGTCTTCTTCGGTGAAAGTAAGGGTGTCCTCAAGTATGTAGTCCCGAGTCCTCTTTTCCCTTGTGATGGATACTTTCGTTCATTTGAATATGGGTCCCTGTGGGACGTTAACTCCTCTTATGATCAAGTGAATGATGTGTTGGGGAGCTTCTGGTTCATTCTTCCTGTTTGCATCTTTCTCTCAAAAATGGTTCTTGGCCCCGTTGCTGAGGAACTCTCGAAGATACCCTTCGTTGAACAATCAGGCTACCTCCTCTTGAAGTTGTCTGCAATCCTCGTTCCTATGACCATGAGTACCATGATACTTGCACATTAAGTTGGGGTTCCTTTGAGAAGGATCGGACTGTATGGGCTTGGGCCATCTGGTGTCCCTAATCTTTCCAATGGCTGATACGATGTCTAAGGAACCGATGTTGAAGTTGTATTCTGATAATCGGGGTGCCTCTATCGGTCCCGAGTGTCTGTCAAACCCGACCTTACTCATGAGTCCCCGGGAGCTTTGGCCTCGATCCACTCTTTGGTCATTTCGAGGTATGTTACGCCTCGAAGTGTTCTTTCTGTCTTCGACGTAGCTGGTATCTTTCATTGTTTGGCCTCAGCTCCCTGTCTGCATTTCTTGATTCCTTTGCCAGTAGCCTGCTTGGATAAACTGAGGCCGAGGGGGCTCCCAACTGGTCGTCCTCAACCCTAATTTTCAACGGGTACCTGTTGTGCACATCCGCCCAAGTTACGGAGGGATACTCGATCAAGTTTTTCTTCAGCTGCCTCGAAGCTATTGAGCTTCGTTCATTCAGTCCCTGGGTGAAGTATTGCATGGCCCAATCATCTAAGACGGGTGGTAACTCCATTCGCTCCATCTGGAAACGGGATACGAACTCTCTCAGCATCTCGTTCTCTCTTTGTTTGATTTTGAAAACATCGGACTTCCTTGTAGCGACTTTTATGGCACCAGCATGGGCCTTTACAAATGAGCCTGTCAACATGGAAAATGAATATATTGAGTTCGGCGGGAGGTTATGATACCACATCATGGCCTCCTTGGACAGTGTTTCTCCAAATTTCTTCAACAAAACGGACTCGATCTCGTCGTCTTTTAAGTCGTTCCCCTTTATGCCACAAGTGTATGTGGTAATGTGCTCATTGGGATCTGTAGTCCCGTTGTATATTGGAATGTCGGGCATCCAGAACTTCTTTGGAATGAGCTTCGGAGCCATACTCGGTGGAATGGTTTCTGTACGAACTTCTTCGAATCCAGACCTTTCAAGATGGGGGGTGCTCCCGGGATCTGGTCGACCCTCGAGTTGTAGGTTTCCACTTTCTTGTCGTTGTCCTCTATCTTCTTTTCTCCTGATTCGACCCTCTTAGTGAGTTCCTCGAGCATCCTCATGATGGTGGGGTCAATTCCTGAATAATTATTTCTTGATCTTTCTAGTGTTGGCTCAACTCGAGGAGCTGTTTCTGGTCCCGCTATGCTCAGAGTCTTTTGTTGTCTCTGTAACTGAGCGAAAGCAACTTGTTGTGCTTGTAACATCTCAAAGATTAATTGTAGACTAACTTCTCTTTCTTCTCGAGCTTGCATTCTTTTTACGTCAGGTTGGTCTCCTCCATGTACACTTCCTTCAATGTCAGTGCCCAAATAAACGTGCAAAGCAATATGTGAACCTACATCGACAGGGTTTGGCACTGGTGCTACTCCGGGGTTTAACGGTGGCACACCAGCCCCTGAAACTGTCGTACTGTTTTCTCGATGGAACCCAACGATGTCGTTTCCATGTGCGTTTTCTGAGTTAGACATATTTTAACCTGAAATCAAAGAATCTTTGGACAAGAAAAAGTGTGAAGAATAACGTGTGTTATCAGAAAACTAGCACCAAAATAATCACTATAATCTTTAGCCCCACGGTGGGCGCCAAACTGTTTACCTCAAAAATGGTGTTAGCAATTATACTTGATTTGTAGTTCTAAAAATATGTGATTTATTCCAATACTAGTTAATAATCAAGAAATGATAAGTGTAATTAAGAAGAATGTGATAACCAAACCAGTTTTGCTAAAGGAGCGAGGGCCTCGAGCTTGATGGTCTCGGGGTCTCGAGGTCAGTTTAGTAACAATAAAGTATGAACAATAAATGAAGAATAATAAAGGTGAGGAATAGTTGAAGACCATATTAAACGAGAAAAGGCAGAGTAGAAAGTTCTATTGTTGTGAATGATCTATCTTACAAAATGATTGGGGTCCCCTTTATATAGGAGGGGAAAACCCTAATATGGTACATTTATAATTATGACAAAGAATACTATTGGTACAACTGTATAATAGCCTAGTACGGATTTTTACTATCTCTTACAAATCTTATCTGTCCTAACCACATGTCCTTGGAAAATTTCTGCTTTTTCTTAACTATCATCAATTTTGCACTACCTCGAGGTAGGGCGTGACGGGCCTTCGATGTGCTTTCTCGACGTGCACATTCTGAGATCGGACTTGAACTTTATCTCGAACATGAGCTCGGCTCGGAACATAATAGAGATTTCGAAATCGGACTCCTCCGATTTCGGCCGTATATAGGTAACTTTATGACAATTGATTTATCATCAAGATTCTTAAACAAATTATGTATACAAATGAAGCTAAACTACTTTTTATAACAAAAGAGATTAAAAGTTCAAAAAATTACTCGACATTAAAAAAAATGCATGGTATATGTTAGAGAATTACATATTTAAAGATTGATTTTTCTAATTTAGAGGAAGGTTGAGTAAACAATATGTATAATGACTATAGATATAAGTACAATTAGTTTTTCATTTTCATGAAGAATAGCAAATGAATATGATTTAATTTGTCAAGTTTCTAAAATAAAAATTTTATGTAGGAAATAAATCAAAGGTACTTTTTATAACAAAAGAAATTAAAAGGTTAAAAACATGTTCTGATTTTTTTTTCTCGGTTTGAGTCTTGTTTTTTATTTTTGCGTTAATATTTATAAATATATTTTTTACATGGTAATAAGAAAGAAATTGTAACCTAGGTGCATAGAATTCGTTCTTTCCAACATTGTATAAAAATTAAAAGAGGAATAATATAATCTTTCTTTAAACAACAAAAGCAATTATCTTAACTTAAAATGCATGGTTGTTGGTTAATAGAATATGGTTATATGGAATTGGTAAACAGAATGTGTTTACTTGGATATAGTTTCGTGGGACAATTAAATCAATGTATAATTGTTGTTTTTAAATTATTAAATATTAAAAATTCTTAAATAATTCAAATAAGGAAATATATTTAATAGTCAAAATTTATTGATTTAAAGGTCGTAAATCTTAGGGAGATATTAAATGATTATTTTGTAACTCTATTTTTAAAAGAGTAAAAAAGGCGAACGACATTTCGTCAAGGGTCTTCGTGCTTTTAATATAGTATATAGTGTATGCGCGCGCGCGTGTATATATATATATAAGTAATTTTTTTTGTTGAATTTTTTCATGTTTATTTTAAAAAAAGAAAACTGCCCAAAAAAACGTGGGTCAATCTTCATATTAACTAAATAGAAGTAATTTTTTTAAAAAAAATTAGGTTTAATAATAATTTAAATTAACTGCTCAAAAAATGTGGGATTCCATGTTCTAGTTAACTGCGAAGGTTTACAAAATTTTACCAACAACTTTATATGTGTTATGAAACAATAAAAGAACAAGAACAATATTGCAGAGAAAGAGAGAGAAAATTCTTATTGAATTTTGGGATGATTTACAATGGGGTAAGACATCTCTATTTATAGGGGAAAAATGACTTAGCCACAAAGTAGAACTCTCTAAAAGATAGACATTCACTCTAAATAGAGTTCTATTTATAACACTCCCCCTTGAATGTCTATTCAACAAATAATGTGCCTCGTTAAAACCTTAACTAAAATAAAACCCAATGGAAAAAAAGTTTCTAGAAAAAGGAAAAAGAGTACACATGTTTAGAAATGTGCCTTTTGGTTGCCTCGTTAAAAAAACCTTGCAAGGAAAACCCATTGGGACAAAACCTTGTAAGGGAAAAAGAGTGCAAGCGCATTAACTCCCCCTGATGAGAGCATCAATGCACATCCTTGAGCCTTCACATCCCAATCTTGTGTATTAGCTTCTTGAAAGTTGATGTTGGTAGAGATTTTGTGAACAAATCAGCCATATTATCACTTGAACGAATCTGTTGCACATTGATATCACCATTCTTTTGAAGATCATGTGTGAAAAATAACTTTGGTGAAATATGCTTTGTCCTATCTCCTTTTATGAATCCTCCCTTCAATTGTGCTATGCATGCTGCATTGTCTTCATACAAAATCGTGGGTAGTTTGTCACACTTCAAACCACATTTGTCTCTAATAAGATGTATTATAGACCTCAACCACACACATTCTCGACTTGCTTCATGAATAGCAATTATCTCTGCATGATTAGATGAAGTAGCCACGATCGATTGCTTAGTCGATCGCCAAGATATGGCAGTGCCTCCACAGGTAAACACATAACCTGTTTGAGATTGAGTCTTGTGTGGATCAGATAAATACCCAGCATCGGCATAATCAACAAGATCAGGACTGCATTTATTGCCTTAAAATAAGCACATATCGGTAGTTCCTTTTAGATACCGTAATATGCGTTTGATTCCATTCCAATGTCTCCTTGTAGGAGCAGAGCTATATCTTGCTAAGACATTAACTGAAAAAGTTATGTCAGGCCTTGTAGTGTTGGCAAGATACATTAGTGCACCAATTGCACTAAGATATGGTACTTCAGGATCAAGTAGCTCTTCATTCTCTTCTCGAGGTCAGAATGGATCCTTATTCACATCAAGTGATCGAACAACCATCGGAGTACTTAATGGATATGCTCCATCCATATAAAACCGTGTCAGTACCTTTTCTATGTAGGTAGATTGATGAACAAAAATTCCGTTTGCCAAGTGTTCAATTTGCAAACCAAGACATAATTTTGTCTTTCCGAGATCTTTCATTTTGAATTCTTTCTCTAAATAATCAATTGCCTTTTGGAGTTCTATAGGAGTTCCAATAAGGTTTATGTCATCAATATATACAGCAAGTACAACAAATTCTGATGTTATTTTATTTATAAAAACACATGGACAAATGACATCATTTATATAACCTTCTTTTAATAAGTATTCACTAAGACGATTATACCACATACGTCCTGGTTGCTTTAGACCATACAAAGATTTTTTCAATTTGATTGAAAATATTTCCCGGGACTTTGAATTATGTGTGTTAGGCATTTTAAATCCCTCGGGAATTTTCATTTATATCTCATTATCAAGTGAGACATAAAGGTAGGCGGTAACCACATCCATTAAATGTATGTAAAGATTTTCATGGACACCAAAACTAATGAGATAACGGAACGTTATAGCATCCATAACGGGTGAATATATCTCTTCATAATCGACACCAGGCCTTTGTGAAAATCCTTGTGCAACAAGGCGTGCCTTATATCTTTGTACCTCATTTTTCTCATTCCTCTTGCGTACAAAGACCCATCTATAGCCAACAGGCTTAACACCATTAGGTGTTTGGACTATAGGCCCAAAAACTTCACGTTTCGCAAGTGAATTCAAATCTGATTGGATTGATTCTTGCCATTTTAGCCAATCATGTCTTTGTCGACATTCTCCAACAGATTGAAGTTCAATATCCTCACTATCTTGCATATGCTAGATGCAACATTATATGCAAAGACATAATCCACCAGTATATCCACTCGATTAAAATTTGTCTCAATATCTATTGGATTTATTGATAGTTCCTTATTATCTTGAGTCTCGGGCTCAATGGTTTCTTCGTGAATCTCAGAATTTATAAATCGTGGATTTCTTCATGAGACTCTTTCGTAGTGTCATTTTGATCATTTATTTTCCTTTTTCTAGGATTTCGATCCTTAGAACCCAATGGTCTGCCACGTTTTAGGCGTGCTTGTGACTCATTAGCTATGACACTAGAAGATTTTCCAATAGGGACATCAATATGGATTGGAACATTCTATGCAGGGATAATCTTTTGCACCTCTTTTACACCAATAGAGGTACGTGGATCAAGATGAGACAATAATGGATCTTTCCACAAAATTTCCCGTTTGGTTTCACCATTTTCTCCCCCTAATTTTGGGAAAAGTATCTCATCAAATCGACAATCTGCAAATCGAGCAGTGAACAAATCTCCCGTTAATATTTCGAGGTAGCGAATAATGGAGGGCGATTCAAACCCAAAATATATTCCTAACCTTCTTTGGGGACCCATTTTGGTGTGATATGGCGGTGCTACAGTCACATATACTGCGCATCCAAAAATTCTTAAATGGGATATATTAGGTTCATGACTCAAAACTAATTGCAACGGGGAATATTTATGATAATTTGTCGGTGTGAGACGAACTAGCATTGCTGCATGCAAAATGGAGTGACCCCAAACAGAAGCAGGTAGCCTCGTTTTCATGAGTAACGGTCTTGCTATCAATTGCAGACGTTTAATTAAAGACTCTGCAAGGACATTTTGAGTTTGAACATGAGCTACATGATGTTCCACTTTTATCCCAATCGATAAGCAATAATCACTAAATTCTTGGGATGAAAACTCAGCAGCATTATCAAGTATAATAGACTTAATTAGATTATCGGGGAATTGCGCCCGTAATCGAATTATTTGTACCATTAATTTTGCAAACGCGAGGTTGCGAGATGACAATAAGCACACATGAGACCATATAGAGGATGCATCTATTAAGACCATAAAATATCTAAACGACCCACTAAGGGAGTGAATAGGTCCACCAATGTCCCCTTGTATACGTTCCAAAAAAAAAAAGCAGGGGACTCAATCCCAACTTTTATTGGTTATGGTCTTATAATTAACTTGCCTTGATAACAAGAAGTGCAAGAAAATTCATTATTTAAAAGAATCTTTAAATTCTTTAATGGATGTCCATTTGAGTTTTCTATAATTCGTCTCATCATAATTGATCCAGGGTGTCCCAATCGATCATACCAAAGTACAAAAGTATTGGAATCAGTAACCTTATGGTTTACAATAGAATGTGCTTCAATTGCAATAATTCTTGTCCAATACAGGCCACAAGATAAAGATGGGAACTTCTCAATAACCCTCTTTTGGCCAGAGACATTCTTGGTAAGGATGAGATATTCAAGATTATTTTCATCCATTGTCTCAATATGATATCTATTTCGGCGGATATCTTTAAAACTCAACAAGTTCCTCTTGGACTTGGAGGAGAACATATCATTCACTATGATAAGTATTGTTCCCTTAGGCAGAGTTATAGTAGCTTTTCCAGAGCCTTCAATTAATTTACTATTACCAGAAATTGTGGTAACATCTGCCTTATACATACTTAAATAAGAGAAATATTTCTTCTCTTTGAATATTGTATGTGTCGTACATGAATCAACTAAGCAAATATTTTACAATTGAATGTTGATCCAAGTTTATTTTGTGAGATATCCATATTTTCTTCCCATGGTTTGACATACAAAAGAAATATACAAATTAATATTAGTATTTTCAGAGAAAAAAAATAATTCTTTTACATAATATCAACTGTATTTTTATTTTAGTACGTCCACGTTGTTATGGAAAAATTG
Source organism: Nicotiana knightiana (assembly GCA_005239525.1). Lineage (NCBI taxonomy): Eukaryota > Viridiplantae > Streptophyta > Magnoliopsida > Solanales > Solanaceae > Nicotiana > Nicotiana knightiana. The sequence continues at coordinate 97,152 of ML398103.1, forward strand.
TACATGGCTATAAAAGTAGTTTTCCAACTTATGATGTATACATGGATACCCAGTGAATGATTTTGTCAAATACGACGATCAAGAGAACAATGTGATATGTTTTAAAGTGGTAGATAATTTATTTAGATTGCCTGATAGTATAATGACACTATATAGTAGCATATTAGTCATATTAGGTAATATATTAAAATCATTAGGTGCTGACGAAATAACAGATGATTCTAGAATTACATTCTGCTAAAATGAACTAACTTTATTTATTACTAATTGATACTAATGACTACTCATGTAAAGAACTGTGATTACATGATGTTTATTCATTAACTACTACGAATAGGCAAAAATAATGATTAAACTACTCAATCATCTTTAACCATGAATCCATCACCGATCAAGTGGTCTATTTTTCCATTAGGGCGCTCAAAGAAGTCTTCCACATCTAAGTGGGTGATGTCAAATTCATTGTCATAGACAAATAGCTTCAGGGCCTTTATTCTTTAGAGATGCTTGATAAAGCTCAATCAAATTTCTTGGTACACGACAAATTTTTGCCCAATGGCCTTTTTCACCGCAACGATAACATTCAGTCTCTGAACCATTTTTCTTTGGCTTCTCATATTTTCCTTTCCACTTTTGGTGGTTATTTTTCTTTGGGGGGGTGATTAACACCATGAAAATTTCTTCCTTGTCCACGACCAAGACCATTAATAGGGCCACAGCCTTTCTCACATTTGGCATATTGGGAATACACTTCATTCACTTCAGGCAATGGTGTAGACCTAGTGGGTCGATTTTCGTGATTTCTAATGAGCAAGTCATTATATCGCTCAGCCACAAGGAGAAGAGAAATCAACTCTGAGTACTTCTTGAAACCTTTCTCTCGGTATTGCTGTTGCAAGACCATATTGGAAGCATGAAACGTTGTAAACATTTTTTCAAGCATATCATAATCAGTGATAGTATCTCCACAGAGTTTCAATTTAGAAGTAATTCTGAACATCGCAGAATTATATTCGGAAACAGACTTAAAGTCTTGGAGCCTCAGATGAGCCCAATCATATCGTGCTTGTGGAAGAGTGACCAACTTTGTGGAATTAAGCCATTCCACAAAACAAATGGATCTTTGACTGTGAGATATTCTATTTTCAACCCTTCATCAAGGTGATGGCGCACGAAAATCAAGGCCTTAGCACAGTCTTAGGTAGATGCTTTATTTGTATCTTTAATGGCGTCTCCAAGACCCATTGCATCTAAATAGATTTCAGCATCCAACACCCATGTCATATAGTTCTTGCCTGAAATTTCAAGGGCAACGAACTTTCTTTTCATAATGTCGGTCATAATTAAAAGAAAATGAGAAGAGAAAAGTTATACCTTAATCTTATCAAAGAGCTTCTTGAGACGGTAGAGTCTCGTGCTGATAACGTGTTATGAAACATAAAAGAATAAGAACAATATTGCAGAGAAAGAGAGAGAAAATTCTTATTGAATTTTGGAATAATTTACAATGGAGTAAGACCTCTCTATTTATAGGGAAAAAATGACTTAGCCACAAAGTAGACATTCACTCTAAATAGAGTTCTATTTATAACAATATGTTAATTTTTTAAAATTTTCAGGTTTAATAAATAACTTAAATTAACTGCCAAAAAAACGTGCTTTGAGTGTGATATTTTAACATAAAAACGTGGGACCCATGATGTTGAATAACTGAATTGGTTAGTCATTTAAATTTTGTATTTTTTTCTTTTTAAAATTTTTTCTGAATCTCCAAATTTATTGGAGCTTTGTCCTAAAATATGACACGTGTTGATATTACATTTTGAAACTTGGCATAATATTGTAGATTTGCTTCTCCTTTTATATATTAACTAATATTAGTACCTGCACGATGCACGGTCAAATATCAAATTATGATTTGGGATATTTGAATTTTATACAAATTACATTAAAATTTAAACCTTCCAGATGAAAATTACATATAATTATTAGATTATCATTTAAGAAGCAGGACATAAAATTATTTCTCATATTACGTACTGGATATCATGTTTTATTTTTTTATATTTGTAAGAACCCAAGCCCTTGATCTTAGTACTAGCAATTTATTCTGAGGCCAATATTAAAGAATATTAAACATATCACATTGTAATATGTCTTGATTGTGCATATTATTTTAACAAATTTTTTACTACCACTTTATGTTTTATCTCAAAGTTAAATAAGTCTTATCTTTCTATATTTTCACCAAAAAAAATAATCTTAATCTTTGCTTACAGTTGCTTCATCATTTATTACTTAATAGTTATATCTTTCATGTGGTCTTTTATTAGCTTACCAATTGACTTAAATATCTTGCTTATAACCCTTTTGATAATCAAATATAATTATATTTTTTTTATTCCTAACATTTAATATATTTATACTTTTATCCTCTTACTCAGAGCTCTTTCAACATTTAAATCTATCAATAATATTTTTGAGTATTATTTAGTTATTTATATACTTATCCTTCAATTAATTCAAAGTATATATGTTCTCACCCTTTATTTTTCTCTTTATATTTTTACCCCTATTATGAAATTTCAATTAGGTTTTTATATTAATATTTTATAATATAATCAAAATATGTAATATCACGTTTTATTTTAAGCTATAACTTTAAATTAGTCTAAAATATTAATACATAATTTTTTTAATTATTATTTTAAATTTGTTGTTTTTTCTTATAATTATTTTTATATCACGTGCAATTAAATTTTCTATCTCTTTTAGTTACAAATTTAACTTTTAATTTCGTTACTAAATTACCTACATGAGCCATTTATTTGTATTCATAAAATTTTAATTTGTTATCCAATTATTATTTTTATTTATCTAGTAAAACTTTAATTTTGTGGTCCTATCCATTGTTTGAGCATTTTTACCATAATATTAATATAATCTCAAGTTCAAATCATCTTTTTCTTTTATTTCTAAAATTAAATGTTTTTGAATTTTTAATTATTGCTATTACGTTACTTAATAATAAGAGGGGGGTATTTTCAATGAGAAAAATATCAGAGAGCCAGGGGTGGAACCAGACTCACACGGGAGGCCCCCCACCGAGTGATTCCCCCCCCAAAAAACTCTACATGTGATGTTCCAGCAAAAGCGATTCCTGTAGTAGCGGCGAGCGAAATGGAAGGCAATCTCCTACTAGATCCTATCTTTCCTGATATTCCTACTGGATTTGAGCAACTCGAGTATGAACACTGTATAGATATGCTCCTCACTTAGCCCCGCTCTTTGGTTATAGTATTTCATGTTTTCATATGTCTGTTCATTAACTTTCCTCTTTATTTAATATCATTATCCATTTATATCCTTTCATATAATATATATCAATGTATGATTTTTAATGATGATACAAATATTTATATTATTTTAAAATTAATGATCGAAATTATTAAATTGTTTAAATTTATTAACAATATTTTTTAATGTTATATGGTAAATTTTCTAATATTATGATTTAGTTATATATTATTAATTAATTAATTAAGAAATAAGTTATATGTGGCCTTTTCCGGTTATGTCATATGGCTGAATTAATTATTAATTAATAGTTAATTAGTTAATATATTACATGTGGCTAATTTTAAGGATGTCACTTGGCTTAAGGAGAGGACTTTTTCCTCTCCTTTTAATAATATATACATATAGATGTAATTTTAGTTTTATATTTTCAAATAATTTAAAAATCCAACTTGAAACAACTCTCCAATTTGTATGGATATTTATTTAATTTTCGTTTTATTATTATAAATATTCTATTATTTTATTAATATTTAAATTAAAAAATAATAACTAATTATTAACTATTTATGCCATGTGACTTTTTTCTAGGTTGTCACTTGGCTTAAGGAGAGTGTTTTTTCTACTCATTTTAATAATATATAGATGTAGATATAGATACTATCCAATTTTTAATATTATTGCATTGTTAATAGAAACTTTTATTAGCATATTACTTTATTTCAATTTTTGTATGCTACTTTCTTTTTATAATATAATAGAAGATACATATTTTCTTCTTTTTTTTATTCTATTATTCTCAATAATATTTTCTGAATAAATAAACTTTTTATTTTTAAAAATAAAAATAAAAATTATTAAAAAAACAAAGAAATTTAAAGTGGTAATTTTTAATTTTATGTAATTTTAGTTTTTTATTTTCAAATAATTTAAAACTACAACTTCATACTACTCCCAATTTGTATGGATATATTTTTTGTCGTTTTGTTATTATAAAATTTTTTATTTTTTTATTTTATAGATATTTAAATTCAAAAACAATAACAAATAACTAATTATTAACTACTTATGCCATGTGGCTTTTTTCTAGGCTGACAGTTGGCTTAAGGAAATGACTTTTTCATTTCCTTTTAATAATATATAGATAGATTTCTAAGTTCCCCAGAGATTGTTTCAGTTACCATTTTTAGGGTCCGTGAAAAATTCCGTAGATAATTACCGACAGATTTCGTGGAAAATATATACCTATGAGGTGTTGTTCCTATGTGAATGTCGTGAAAAATACATTCTTCCACAGCATCTCACGAAAATATTCATGAAATTTAAAAAAATTTAATAGTGAGATCATAATTCTCCATTTACACAGGTAGACACTATAAATTAACCAATTTATGATGAAGCACACATACGATCCACAGGAATTTTCAAGTTATATTTTTAGTTTCTTAAAGACTAGTTTTGTTAGGTAATTTCTTAAAGATTTATCAAAAGTGAGCTAGTTCATTGGAAAATGATCAAGAAGATTGGACAAGTATAGGAGTATTTTATACTTTTATCTATACTACATCCCTCCACTTTTACAAAGATAAGGGACGTAGTAGTATAGACAAGGGACAAAATACTCCTATAACCAAACTTAAAAGGACTTATCTAGTAAGTATCAATGACTTATACTTTGAAATAAGGAGAAAACCACGAGGGATTATGAAATCTTTATACAAGAAACTTAAGATTTCATTCAAATAAGAAGTCTGAAAACATAATGATTTAGATAAAATAAATCACCATTCACACAAATTGTAGCTACCAATAAGCACACAAGGTAAATAGGACCAAATAAGAGCACGAAACTTAAATAGTATGTGATTCAAATAAAGTTACTTAAATCGAGTAAAAAAAACTCAGTTACTAAGAATAACATCATAAAATAAGGGTTGGTTGGGGTATTACTGTAGTCACAGCACAGCATTCAACTTGCGAATCAGTTTCTGATAATAGGCCACAACTAGGTGAGCTTACTGACTATTCATGCAGATTTAAGCATTCGACCTTTTCAACACTAGCTAGAGCTATTTAGCTACCAAAATCTTTTCCTTATGCAATGCCAGTTGACATATAACAAAGGAAACACTCTACAGCTCAAACAAACATTACCATTTCGCAAAATTTTCAAATAATAGTCAAGATACTTCATGCTCCAATTATTTTTTAGATAAAGCATTTCATTGATAAGCATCTAGAGGATGCAGAGCAAAACACAAGATTAGCTCCAATACACATTCATTGAGTTCTTAAATAAGGCTCGTGGAGCTAACAAAATCAATATGCTCTATGCTATTTACATTGTGCAGATTGCACCAGCATAAAAGCTTAGTCAAACACCTAGGTTTGAGGAGTGATCACGAGTTAGAACTCCATCAAAGCGTCTGTACTTCCTTTCTGTCGAACACCAAAATATACAGGCTGGAATGATTAACCAGATTTCCTACAAGAGCTTCCTCACTCTCCAAAGACCCCGGATTGCATAGGCATCTCTAATGTTGTAGGGCAGCATCCAGTGAAACCAAAAAATGCTTAAGAGCCTGCTCCACATCTCTCTAGCTACTTTACAGTGGAGTACAAGGTGAGCAGTATCTTCTGCATCTTTTTGACACATGTAGCACCTGCTGCGCGGATAAGATCCTCTTCTATGTAGGTTGTCGTGCGTCAAGCATCTTCCAAGAATTGCTGTCCAACCAAAAGCAAGCAACAGTGGTTTGACTGGTATCTTAATCTTCCACATCGACTTCTATGGCCAAACATCCACTGTTCTGCCAGTTTTGTAAGCATTGATATGGCCAGTTTTTACAGAGTATTGTCCATGAGTCGACTCCCCCCAGATTAATTGATCTGTTGCATCTGGTTCCACCTTGACACTTTCCAGCCTTGATTCTTCAAGCTCCAATTGTCTAAACCAAATAGAACCCAATTGAAATTTAATTTATGCAAATGCGTTTCTTGGAACAAAACCATGCTAATGAGAACACCATTAAACAAACTCTCTCAAGTTGTTTACAAGAATAGAGTTTTTCTTACACTACAACAGCAAGTGCATGAGCATCCTATAAAATCTTTGAACTAATCCTGTATCTAATGCCTTATTTTGGTACTTGACGCCTTACCTCATTTTCGTTCTTTTAAACTCATCGAGAAAAATCTGTATCTGATGTCAACTTTTTACAGGTTAAACTTGACACAAATTTTCATTTAGACACCTCAACTAAGGGTGTGACCTATTGAACACTTAAGCTATATTCAAACTGCACCTATTAAACACTTAAGTACCTGACTCTCAGCAACATGTGTTTAATAGGTACATATTTGTCATACATTAAGTGTTCAATAGGTCACACCCTTAGTTGAGGTGGCTAAATGAAAATGGTCATAGGTCACGCCCTTATTTGAGGTGCCTAAATGAAAATGGTCGCATATGTATTCAGCCGAAGAATTAGTAGCTTTTGCCTCACCTCATTTTCGTTCTTCTAAACTCATAATGAAGTTTTTTGTTTCAACCTTTCAGCCTTCACCATCTATATGGAAAACATTGTTTATCCTCAACACTTCAAATTCAATAAATCCATTTCCAGTCTTTATACTCAATTTTCATGCATATATCCATTAAGACCTAAAATATACACTGCAAAAAATAAGAAATGGAAAATACATTGACGTTAAAAGCTATTCACTATTCGCCTATTTAATCCAGTCACATTTACAATCTCTCACAAGTTCCCAAATGTCAATTTCTTTAAGGACAAATTACTCTTAACGAAGCTCAAAGAGATTAATTAATTAACTTTCCATTTATGACCACTTCCCTTCTCTATCACATTATTGACAAGAATGTAATGTCAATAGCCCGTCAGTGAAAGCGGAATTAGACGCAATTCACCAGAATTAAGGCTATTAAACACCATTAATATTACTGTTGGTGACATACTGACCATTCACACATAGCAAAATCGGCCCTTATTAAGGGCCGACTGTGTATGACTGGCTAATTGGTCACCTTTTTTTTTTAATTACATTTACATAAATATATCTTAATAAAAGCTCACCAAAATATGTGAAGGGACAGTTTAGTGCCGAAATAGCAACAAATTTTGAGGTATAAGCGGCAATTTCTTCAAATTCCGTTGCCTTTTGGAGCTGGAGACCAGAAGAGAGTGAGACACAGCGAGGTTCATAAAAGGCGGTGTTCAGCTAGGGCTTTTATGGGATGTATATATAGTGTTATGATGAAGAACAAAAATGGCTGCTAGGGTTTTGAAATTTTTTTCGGGTCGGACTGCTTGGATAGGCTAAAACCCGATTCGACTGGCCGAGCAATGACAGAGGACCGTAACAGAGAATGGCTTTTCTTTGGGGGCTTTTGCATCCGTATCCACTTTTTGTGTCACGTTTTAACTTATACCCATTTTATAAAAAAAATTATATTCGTACCCGTTTTTGCGCATAACTTCAGCATGCGGGACTGAAGTAGCAAAGACAATCACGCAAAACTTCAGCATTCTAGTAGACGGGTCTGAAGTAGCTTGCGAACTTCAGCTCTAGTAAATAGGTCTTTGTAAATGGGAAATTTCAGCATACGGGGTTGAAGTTTCCCCAGTTATACTGGAGAACTTCAACTCTAGAGCTGAAGTTTTTGTCTTTTGTAAATGGGGAACTTCAGCATACGGGGCTGAAGTTCCCAAGTTATAAAGACAACAACTTCAGCATACGGGGCTGAAGTTCCCCAGTTNGAACTTCAGCCCCGTATGCTGAAGTTGTTGTCTTTATAACTTGGGAACTTCAGCTTTAGAGCTGAAGTTTTTTCTTTGTAACTAGGGAACTTCAGCTCCGTATGCTGAAGTTTTGTCTTTAACACTGGCGAACTTCAGCTTAACTGGTGAACTTCAACTCAGCGAGTGAAAAGGGAGCTGAAGTTATTTAAAAAATGGGTACAAGTTAAAAGTTTTTAAAAAAACGGTTATAGGTTAAATGGGGGCGACCAAATAGGGTGCCCCGTGCAATTTTTACTTTTCTTTGCATTGTTTGGATTTAGATAAATGAGGAGGGTGAGCCCGTTTGGACATAAAAAGTTATTTGCATTTTTTCAAAACAATTTCACTTTTTGAAATCAGCATTTGTTCATAAAATTTTCAATTTTCACTTTGAAGATATCAAATTTGAAAAACTCCAAAAAAAATTTCAAAATTTTCACTCAAATCACTCACAAAATTTTAAAAACAACCCAATCTGAAATTTATGTCCAAACATAACTCTAAATTTCAAATACCATTTTCACTTGAAAATCTTTTTCACTATTTTTGGAATTTTACAATTCTTATGTCCAAACGCCTACTAAATATTCTACTTGGAAAAGAGAGGGGAAAAAACAATATTGAGCCCCTCATATGCTCAAATTTAATTTAAACACTAGTAATTTGTTAGGTCAATATAAGATATCCGTAAGCGATATTTTAAAATAATAATGTCTATCATGTCACAAGCTAAGTTAGAGTATACAAATTGCGACAAATTTAAGAGGCTAACCCACATATTTTACTTTTTGTATATGAAATAAATAAAACTGTGAAGAAAATAAATTTTGAAGGTTAATTTGGATAGTTATTTTTCAAAATGTACCAAAAAGTGCACGCGAAACTAGTGTTAGAACATGTGTGATGTGCAGTTAATTTAGCAGAAAACTATTTTATATATATATATATATATATATATATATAAAATGATAAGACTACTTTTTTTTTTAAATGAGAAATTTTTTGAATAATAATTCATATGGTCATGCTATATGGATAAGATCGTGTAACCAAAAATGTTATAAGAGAAAACTAAAGACAAACATATAAACAATAAATTAAAGAAATAAATAAAATATATAAAGTATAATTTAACTTATTATGTAGTAATTTAATAAAAATTAAAATTTCATATTAAATACAAACGTTAAGAACTTCTCTTGTAACCTTTGCACTAATTGAACACCTTTGAACTTCTCATGCATGAACTCATGAGGTTATGAGTAACATTTATTTGCAAAATAATTTTGGAATTCGTGCACATAAGCCTGAGGGTTGACTTTGTTGATTTTTTAAGTGAGGTTGAAAATTGTTATAAATTGATTAATTATGAGTATTAGAATATATTTTTATTGGTTTGCACATTGTTTGACTAGTTTCGGATCGATGTGCATCGGTTTGTGCATTGTTTGACGTTGTTTGACTTTTAAGATTTAGCAAACTATACTTTTTAAAATTATTTTTGAATATAAAACTTTATAGTTTGAAATCGCCTTCAAATAGTGTGGATACATGAAAACCTTTTTATTTTATTTTTTAAATTGTGTTATAATAGTATGGATAAATATGAAAATTTTGTAGATATTTATCGATACTTCTTTTTGTTACTTTATTATTTAAAACTTAAATTTACTTTTTTTGTGAAAACTTTTAGTTAAATAAAATAAAAAATGAATAATTTTGATCAAATGAGGAAAAAAACGTTTGAAATGAGTATTTACATGGAGTAACTCCCTCCAGAAGTAGTCTTTCTACAATGCATTTAAACTTTTAAAGGAATATTGTGGTTAATGGGATGTAGGGTCCACGTGTATCAAAGAGGACACAATTTGCATTTAATGAATGGAAACAATGCAAGATTTCTTTTTTAAAATGACATATATGCCCTTTGTCGACCATCTTTTCTTTTCTATATAATATATATAATAGAAAATATTGTTCGTGTTAACTTTCATCAAGTAGCTGATAGTTCCCACCGTTGAAACTATTGTGAAACCAATTTGAATGTATTCAAGAATAGTTTACAAATAGATTGGTAAACTTCTTATTCTATAAAATTTGTTAATATAGATGACACTTGTAGCTTTAATGTATTCTCTTGTAAAATATTCAAATAGGAAACTAATACCGTTGAAATGAAATTTTTAATTTGATGTTTATTTTTTATATGGATGTTAAAAATGTGTATTATAGCACGTGTTCTTTTTATGTTACTTGGAGCAATTTAAACAGATTATAATTTATAGTTTAATTTTAAGTAAATTATTTTTTTTCGATAAAACTATCAATTCATTTATCAGAAAATTGATCTTTACATAGTAGGACACTGTTGACCAGTTCCTTTTTCTCTATTGAACTACTCTTAACTCCACCACCTTCAAGGTGTATCTACTATATAACTATACTGCTATATGTATCACAACATATACACTTTACTCTAATATCATAAAGATAAACAGAAAATACAAGTATAAGACTGGCTAAGGGTATTTGTTCAATGCTCCTATGTGATTCTGCCAATTACTATGTAGATGGCCTTTGATGTGTATATAAGTTGTTATCTCTCGACATATCTGCTCTGATGAAGTGCTCCCATCTTAAAATCTGAGCATGTTTCTGTCTCTCCATAAGTTGTATATCAGCATGCCAAACACAGCTACAATGATGTTGCCAATTCCTTTCTTCTTCCTAGCATATGCAGCCACCTAATTAACTCCTCCTTCCAAGGTTGAATCTTCCTTTGAACTCCCAACCAATTTAGTAGTCTCAACCATATAGTATTGATATAGGAGCATTCAAAAAATAGGTGTTCAAATAGTTTATCCTCGTGACCACATAAAACACACAATTGAGGTACTTGTATGCCCATCTTCTGCAGTCTATCAACTGTCGGTAATCTCCCTTGTATGGCCAGCCATAAATTGAACTTGTGTCTAGGATGTATATGAGGATGCAGAATCAAGCTTTTCCAGTAGACCTTCTGACCCTGGGGAGTTTGCAATTTGTATAGTTTCTTAATACTGAATCTACCACTTGTGTTCTGTAATGTTACCAGTCTTTCATGTAGAGTACCTTGCAAGGTTGGTACCTCCAGTATTAACTTCCTAAGCTCAATGATCTTCCTTACAACCCAAGATGCATTCTTAGGTATAGGCATGGTTTCAATACTCATGTTCTTTATATAGTAGGAATGAACCCATCTTATCCATAGACAATCTTTCTTCTTAGTGATTACCCACATGTGTTTTACTATTGCAGCTCTGTTCCAATTTTAGAGATTTATCACATTTAGGCCTCCGAGTGTTTGTGGTAAAAAAATTTTGTCCCAAGCTACCAAAGCTCTTTTAGATATACCAGTCTGACCTGTCCACAAATAAGTTCTACATATAGCTTCTATCATTTTGCTAATCTTCTTTGGCAGTAAAAAAACTTGAGCCCAGTAAGATTGCATCCCAAAGATCACTGACTTAATGAGCTGTAATCTTCCAAAATATGATAGTATCTTTGAAGTCCAGCAATTGATCCTTGCAGTTATCCTTTCAACCAGTGGCCAACATTGTTGGTTAGTTAGTTTTTTTTTAAGCTAATGGCACCCTTAGATACTTGAAAGGCAGACTACCTTCAGTATATCTCAATTCCTTCAAGATAAGTTCTTTCATCCTCTCATTTATACCTGCAAGGTAGATTGAACTCTTATCTGGATTATCTTGAAGGCCTTAAGCTCTTGAGAATTTCATAAATGCATCCTGAAGCAATCTGATTGATTTCAAATCAGCTCTGCAAAACATCAACAGATCATCAGCAAAGCATACATGAACCACTCCTGCTCTTTTGCATCTTGGATGAAAATGAAAATCCTTATGCAAAGCAAGTTGACTGAATTCCCTTTGCAAATATTCCATGGCAATCACAAATAAGTAAGGAGACATAGGGTCCCCATTTCTTATCCCCCTTTTACCTCCACATGACTTTGTGAGCCCTCCATTTAGAGTTAAGGAATAAGACACATTTTTAAGCACTCTATTATCCATTCACTAAATCTGTGTGGAAATACCAGGTCCATCATCATCCTCTTCAAAAGGAACCAATCCAAGGTATCATATGCCTTCCTAAGATCAACTTTGAGAACACACCTTGCAAATATTCCTTTTCTGGTATAACCTTTGAACAGTTCATGAGTGAAGAGAATATTATCAGTAATATTTCTTCCTTCAGTAAAAGTTGATTGAGAATCTCCTACCAGATAGTTCATTACTGTCTTTAATCTGCCTGAGATGACCTTTGTGATGATTTTATAGATAGTTGTATAGCATGGTATTGGCCTAAAATCCTTAACCTGTGTAGGGTTAGTAACTTTAGGTATTAGAGTAATAACAGTGCTATTGATAGCCTTTGGTAACTTTCCTGTGTTGAAGAAATACATAACATCAACAATCACATCCTCTTTGATAAACTCCCATTGTTGAGTGAAAAACTCTACTGGAAATCCATCTACACTAGGTGCTTTATCAGCTGGCATGCTCTGGATAGCTCCCATTATTTCTTCCACGGTGACTGATCTGATCAGCTCCAGTTGTTTTTGCCTTGTTAGACAAGGTCCTTTTTTTATCACCTTAATATTTGGATAGGGGTGCACTGATGATGACTCCCACATCAGTTTCCTAAAGAAGTCCAGAAATTGATTCTCCACCTGTTTAGGATCTGTAACTTTGATACCTGCATCATTATGAATAGAAACAATAGTGTTAGTAGTTGTGTGCATCGTTCATTGAGCATGGAAGTACTTTGTGTTTGCATCCCCATGTTGGATCCAAGTGGCTCTAGATTTCTGCTTCAACACCTGTTCCTCTACAGCACTCCACTTCTCCACTTCCAACAGAACTTCCCTCTCTTGTTCTGTATATTCTTGCCTTAGAGGTTGTAGGGATAATTGGTGCTGAACCAACTCTAATTTTTGCTTTGCTTGATCCATTTTATGTTGGTAGGGTGCCATATAGGTTTTCAAGCCTTTTAATGCCTCTTTAAGTCTTTTGAGTTTATACCATGTCCTGGACTGCCCTATGCCTCCATCATTCTGTACCCATGCTTCTTTCACTATTCTAGTAAATTCAGGATGGTGAAGGACTGTATGGTACAGTCTAAATGGTCTGGGATGCAAGTGTTGTTGTACCAAATAAAACTTGCAATTCATTACTATAGGAGAGTGATCAGAAACACCAGGATTCAAAAATTCTGCCTCAATGTGACCATTGTTCAACAGCCAGTTGAAATTCCCAAATGCCCAGTCTATTTTACTATACACCCTTGCATTTTCATCTCTTTTATTACACCAAGTATAGTACCATAGTGCTTTTCAAGGGAGTGAATTGCATTCTATCTTGGAATTCCTTAAAGCCTTGTACCTCTGTCTGTGTTGTAGGGGCTGCAATTCTGTCATCTGCTTGCAAGACATTATTGAAGTCTCCACTAATCAGCCAATCATTTTTAATATTTGTACCTATTACAATAAGCTTCTCCCATAACTGCTTCCTTAGGATCAATTCGTTATGTGCATATACCACATTGAAAAACCATTTCTTCTGGCTATTTGGTTCTTCCACTTCACAGTGAATAAATTGTGCATCTATCACCAGTATTTGAATTTGAACATGAGACTTCCACAATAGCCAAATTCGACCATTATATGCATGGTCATAGTTGTACTGAACATTCCAATCCCTTACTATCCTCTGATTTATTCTCCTAGCTTTATTCTCTTTCACCCTTGTCTCAACTAGTCCCATTACCTCTACTTTGTACTTTTTCAGAAAGAGCACCAACTCCTTCTATTTAAAGGGCCTGTTCAGCCCTCTAATATTCCAAGTACTGACTATCATAGAGGTATATGATGATCATGCCCACTCTTCCCAGTGTCAGATGAGGTGCCACCTTGATTAAGGACCTCAAATCTGTTTGTGGTACCAACATGACTAGTAGAACAACTATCTTGTGTCTTTTCATCCACATTATTCACAACCACTCTTTTGTCATGCCTTCTCTCTTTCCTTATTACTTCTGAAAGAGCTGGGAATTCACTGTTATCCATATGATTGCCTACCAATTGTGAACCTATTGCATTGACCCCATTAGCATCATCTTTTGTAGCATCAATTATTGGTTCATCAATTGTTGGTTCATTTGGCATAGTATTTAACTCTTTTGCCACCCATTTGGTCTCCACCTTTTTCCTTCTTTTTCCCTTTCTCTTCCTTCTGTTTTGCTCAACAAAAGCTTCATTTGTCTCCTGGTCCTTACTCTGTCTGCATTCCTTAGTAGTATGCCCAACTTTTGCACAATCTATACAAAAGGTGGGCTTCCAGTCATATTTAATGCTCTGATGGATAAATCCTACTGGGTTGTGTAACTCAATATCACTCGGCAGGGGGTGGGAGATATCTGTTTCTACTAAAACCCTGGCAAAGGAAATTCGATCCATCTCAGCAGTGTACAAGTCTGTGTACATTGGCTTGCCTACTACACTGGCCAATTTACTTAGGACCTCAGTAGACCAATATCCAACTGGTAAATTTGGAAACTTTACCCACAATGGAATCACATTCAAACACTCTGGATCAAAAACAAACTCAATCGACCAGTTCTTCAAAATAAATGGCTTATTATGAAAAGTGTAAGGACCTAGTTGCATGACTTTATCCTTATCTTCCAGCGAATCAAATCTAAATATGTAATAGCCATCATCATGATATAGGATTTTTGGTATAGTAACAAAATCCCACATTTTTTCAACATAATTCTCCATAGATTTGAAATAAGTATTTTCACCCAGAACATAACCAATGAGTGAATTACTCCAGTAGTTTTGTTGTTCCTTAATATCATCATCTACAATTGTCACTACAATTGTATCGCCATGCAGATCTGGGGGGATGTATGTGAGTACCTTACCCATTATAGAGATGCGATTCCTCTTGTAAGCTTTCTCCTCTACTAATTTGGGTTCCTGTTCCGTTGGTACTGGGTTTTGAGTCATAGATGAAGTGTTCGCCGTAGACTTTACCAGGTCAGAAAATTAAAGCCGACGTGGGATCTCTTCCCCTGTTCTTCGCACAGCTCGTTTCCCAGCTAAGTTCGGTTGATACTCGTTAGCTTCACCCTCACCTGGGTCTTCCCGTATTGTTTGAAACTGAATTGGAAGAAAACTTCCAAACGTTAATGTCTTTGCATTCGCCTGTACAGTTGTGAGTGGTGTTACTAAGCTCGCCGGTGGTGTTAGATCAGTGGTGACCGGAATTGTCATACTGCTCATGCACATTAGCATATTATTCTTAACATGCGCCGAGAGGAAACATTAGGGCCCCCCGAAAAAGAACTTCTTCAATAAGGGGAAGTTTTTAATTATAATTTTTTTTAAAGTAAATTATTAAAATAAGCTAATTATAAATTGTGATCCTCAATATCATTCTCTATCCGTGATTAAATGGATATGACAAGGATCAATTTATTTATCAAAAAATTAATTAAGCCTACACAAATAATAATTTTAAGACTACAATGTTGGACCCGTATACGGGCCTTTCCTCATCTAGTCTTCTTAATAGGGAGGGGAAGCCTACCTTAAGACTACAATACTGGACCGGGTTGTGGCCCGGTAAAAACCCGATAGCGGGTAATCGGGTTCCAGGGCACCGGTTACCAAAAAAGGCCCGCCCCCTTTTGGCTCCCCCCTAAACCTCCCCAACCCGTCCCACCCCCTAGCGGGCCGGGCTGACCCGGATTGAACCAGGATGTTAGTGAGCTGGCCCGACCCATTTAACAGGTATAAGTTGAACACATGTTCTTGTTGCCAGTTTGATTTGAAAAAAGTATCATACCCACATGCAATGGCAGCACTAAGATTGAGCTTTGGGAATGAATATGGAAGACTAAGCACTTGCCCGGAATTTTAGAGACTCATTATGTTGGAAGTCGAAAAAAGAGGAAAAATAAAAACTTCATCTGCAAGGAAGCTGGCCACAAGAAGAACCACTTGCAAAGTTGTTGTAGCATTGATGATGATGTTGGTATTGGTGATGTAATGAACTAATTAAATTTTTTCTGAAAATATTGTTTATAATCAAGCCCCTTCGATGTATATATCAATATGTGTTGTTTTTTAACCGCTTCCAGTTAAACGTCCAAATCAATCGTTGGTTTACAATCATCCGCTGCATTGTAAATTATAGATCATTGATTTATAATCATCCTCCAATTTAGGTGAAATTAAAATAACATGTCCCATCACATGTTAATTTTCTTTCCTTTTTTATGAAGAAGAATTTGAAAAAAATTTCATCGGTATACCAGTCGAACACAAGGTTTAGATCATTTTTCAATATTACACTACGACAAACAACAAATAAAATAACACTAATCTCTCCTTTGTTTAGTGGACCTATAAAGAGGTAAATTATAAGCAGTAGGTATATAAACTCAAGTTGTTAGGACAAGCAACTAACTTGTTCTGTAAATCAACAGGGGACAATATTTACCTTCTCCATGGAGAATTTAGATTAAAATCAAGTACAAAGAGCAGCAACACGTGCATTTTATTTCATTAAAACTTATTTTACAATCCAAAATCATAGAGACTTTTAAGAAAAATGAAAAGAGAAATTTAGATATAAAACAATATCATAGTTCAAAAACACAAAAATCAATGTCACAAATAATAATTCAAACCATAAACTTGGAACGTACACGACTATAGATGAATAAGTGAAAAATTATGTTGTTTCTACTATGAAAGTCTCCTCTTTATACAATTGATGGTGATATAAATCCCAAAATTAGAGATAAGGTAAAAGTATGTATTAAGTTATAGAGCTACATTCATAATCATAACATACAATCAATGAAACCATCGTTCAGGCAAGCAGTTGAAAACAGATAATAATCGACCATATGTTTATTATAAAACTTAGGTTGCAGCAATTTGGTAATTGAAAATACCGAGCCCCAAAATAGATCAATTGAGACCAGTTTCCATCCTCTATAGAATATCTGATTTTACAAAACCAACTATAGATAGCAGTAACACATATATTTCACTTCAAACAACCGCTTCTTTAAACTCAAAATCACACTTCTAGAAAAAAGTAAAAGATAAATTTGAATTTACTTAAAAATTTATTAAATCATAAAACTGCAGACGGCAGGAGTCTATATAATACGAGAGAGTCATCATGGCCTACTTTTGGTCTGAAAATGACATTTGATACACAAAAAATGTAACGACCCGGTCGGTCGTTTCGAGAGTTATAGCCTCGTTTCCCCCATTTTTGCTTCTTTATGTGTTATTCAACTGTATTGTATTGTATTGTATCAGGTTGGTTGGTTTACTGTCTGGAGTGGTTTCGGAGTGGAATGATACACTCAGTTTCCTATTTAGAAGCTTAAGTTGGAAAAGTCAACTGGATGTTGACTTATGAGTAAACAATCTCAGATTTGTATTTTTATTGTTCGGTTAGCTCCGTTAGGTGATTTCAGACATAGGAGCACGTCCAGAATGTGATTTGGAGGTCCGTGGTAGAATTAGACTTGAATTGACAAAAGTTGGAAATTTGGCGATTTTGGTAGGCAGTGAAAAATTTGATATCGGGATCGGAATGGAATTCCAAAAGTTGGATAGGTTCGTAGTGTAATTTTTGACGTGTGTGTAAAATTTGAGGTCATTTGGACATGGTTTGGTAAGTTTTGGTGTCGTTTGCGGAATTTGGAAGTTTAGAAGTTCTTAGGCTTGAATTTGAGGGTAATTTGGTGTTTTGATGTTGTTTAGAGTGTTCCGAAGTTTCGACTAAGTTCGTATATTGATATATGACTTGTTGGTGTGATTGGTTGAGGTCCCGAGGGCCTTGGGTGAGTTTCGGGTGGTTAACGAATTGATTTTTGGTGTTGGGAGATAGCTGTTTTTGCTGGTTTCTGAAGTTGCTGGTGCTTTCCGCACCTGGGGAGAGGGAGCCGTAGGTGCGAGGTTACAGGTGCACTTGGGTAGCCACAGATGCAGAAATGGAAGGCCAAGGCTGGGAACGCAGGTGCGAAGGATTGGCCGCATCTACGATCCCGCAGGTGCGGAATCTAGGGCACAGGTGCGGAATTTGAGGACTTAAGTGGTTCTTGCATATGCGAGGATTTGGCCGCAGGTGCGGTTCCGCAAGAGTGGATATTTGTCCGCAGGTGTGAAAGCCCTGGGCAGAAAGTATAAATAGCACAATTCGCGAATTTTGGTCCATTTCCATCATTTTCAAGTCAGTTTTGGAGCTTTTGGAGTGATTTTGAAGGGAGATACAAGGGGTTTTCAGTGAGGTAAGTTTCTTGAGCTCTAATACTCCTATCTATGGTGATTTCCCGTTGTTTTATCATTTAATTAGTGGAAATTAGGAGTGAAAATAAGGGGTTAGGGCTTGGGATCTTGGAGAGTTTGATGGAAGGATTTGAGGGATCAAACGGTGTCAGATTTTGATAAATTTTGTATGTATGGACTCGTGAGTCAATCGGCTTTCAAGTTTTGTATTTTTTGTCGGATTTCGAGACATGGTCCCGGAGGCTGGGTTTGAGACGATTTCGGGTTTGGGGTCTAATTTGATAGTTTTTCTTGTGGAATTCATTCCTTTAGCATAAATTGATGGTATTGTGCTGATTGTGAATAGATTCTGAGCATTTGGAGGCCAAGCTGAGGGGAAAGAGCATCACGGAGTAGGAATTTGATCGGTTTGAGGTAAGTAACGATTGTAAATCTAGTCCTGAGGATATGAAACCCCAGATTTTGTGTCATGTGACTACTTTGAGGTGACGCACATGCTAGGTGACGGGCGTGTGGGCGTGCACCGTTAGGGGATTGTGACTTGGTACTGTCTCGTATCAACTGCATATTTTGTTGAAGATATATGATACTTATGTGTTTTAGAAAGAATTTCTGTAAATCAGGTTGGATGCCATGTTTAGGCCTTATGCCAGTGTTGTTTGGACCCTTAGAGGTCTTTTCTTGCTATCCTCTCGTTGTTTTTAATTGAAAACCTATACTCAGTCATGTTTATACATATTTACTGCCTATCTCAATCTCTATTACTCTATTTTTGATGCATCATATAAATGTTGTTTGGGCTGAAAACTTTGTTTTCTCTGAGAGCCCCAGAGGCTGGAGAGGTTTATGACTGAGTAAGGTCGAGGGCCTGATTTGTGAGGATATTTTTGGGATTGGGCTGCATGCCGCAGCATGTTTGATATAGGCCGAGGGACACATTGATTTATGCCATGATTTGGCTTGATATAGCGCTTGTGCTTAAGGAGCCCCTCCGGAGTCTGTACACACCCCCATTGAGCGCAGGTACCTACTGAGTGCGAGTGCCGAGTGTTGAGTGACTGGGAGGCATAAGTAATGGTGAGGTATGCCCGAGGGGCTGTATACGAGTGACTGTGAGGTTTTCCCGAGGGGCTGTATATGAATGATGTTTTGCCCGAGGGGATGATTATGATTTCATCATTTTTGCTCTCTTTTGCATTGAGCCTTTGTTTGAAAACTGTTGAAAGATATCTTTAAATGATTTCACTGGAACTAGATTTAAACGAGGTCATTTGATTCAAACTCTGGTTTTAAAAGCATGTCGTATTTTATTGAGTTTTTTTGTGATATGAACTTTACTTGCATTATTGATCGTCACTACTTCTCAGTCTTTATTTAGTGTTGTTACTTACTGAGTTGGCATAATCACGTTACTTCTTGTACCTTGTGTGCATATCCAGGCGTATCCGCACATGGTAGTGGTTGTTGACTATTCCAGTTGCAGATTTCTCGGAGATAACAAGGTTGCCTGGCGATCGCAACCCTGCTCTTCTCCTTCTTATCTTCCTTTAGTTGTTTTTTTATACTTTCCATACTATGTTTGTCTTTAAATTGTCAGACAAATTGTAGTAGATGCTCATGACTAGTGACACCCCAATGTCGAGCTTTTCTTTTCTGCACTGTTGTTTTGATTTGAACTCCTTTATGAAGGTTTTATATTAAATATCTTTGAAATGAAAATATCGATTTATTTTTGGTAATCTGTTGGCTTGCCTAGTACCACGATAGGTGCCATCACGACAAGGTTAGTTTTGGATCATGACAAGTTGGTATCAGAGCCTAGGTTACATAAGTCTCACGAGTCATGAGCAGGTTTAGTAGAGTCTTGCGGATCGATGCGGAGACGTCCGTACTTATCTTCGAGATGCTGCAGAACCCTTAAGAAAAATCTCACATTCTTGAACTCTTGTCATGCGAATTTGTTGATTCTGATAACTAAACTTCTATTGTTTCATTCTCTCATAGATGGAGAGGACTCACACTACCAGACAGGGTGACCAGCCACCAGTACCACTAGCCAGGCCTGCGAGAGGCCGAGGCCGTGGTAGGGGTAGAGGTGTAGCCCGTACAGCAGTCGGGGTAGTACATGTAGACCCTCCAGTTGCTCCAGACCAGGTCCCAGTCGTTGATGCCCCAGCGGGACCAGCTCAGGCACCACATGTGCCTCTTGTGATTCCTGGCCTTCAGGAGGCCCTAGCTCAGATCTTATCAGTATGTACTGGCCTTGCTCAGGTGGTCTCTATTTCTACAACTGCAACTACGTCTCAGGCCGGGAAAGGCACTCAGACTCCTGCCACCCGCACAACAGAGGAAGTTGTTCTGAGATATTAGACACCGGGGGTACCACCAACCCAACCGGTTGAAACTGCTTAGGACTATGTAGTTCCTGTTATGCCCGAGGATGAGCAGCTTAGATTGGAGAGTTTTGGGAGACTCCAGTCTCTATCTTTCAGTGGTGCAGAGGGTGAGGATGCACAGGGTTTCTTGGATAAGTGTCAGAGGATGCTACGGACAACAGGTATTCTGGAGACCAATGGGGTCTCATTCACTACTTTCCAGTTCTCTGGGGCCGCATTCAGTTGGTGGGAGGCTTATGAGAGGCGTAGGCCGGTTGGTGCAGCACCCCTTACTTAGCAGCAGTTCTTCATTCTCTTTCTGTAGAAGTTTGTACCTCATTCTCGTAGAGAGGAGCTGCGCATGCAATTTGAGCAGCTTTGGCAGGGTGATATGTATGTGACGTAGTATGAGATACAGTTCTCCGAGTTGGCCCGTCATGCGATCTGGTTGGTTCCCACAGACCACGAGAGGATTAGAAGGTTTATAGATGGCCTCGGTTTTCAGCTTTGATTGCTTATGACCAGAGAGAGGGTGTCTGGTGCTACTTTTGATGAGGTTGTCGACATTCCTCGACAAATTGAGATGGTTCACATTCAGGAGAGGGTTGAGAGGGAGGCCAAAAGGCCTTGTAGACAGGGTGGATTCAGTGGTGCCCCTCATGGGGGTCAGTTCCAGCACGGCAGAGGCCGTCCGTTCAGGCATGCTCATTCAGCTCGCCCAGTTCACCGTGGTGCATCATTGGTCCATGGTTCTCACAGTTCTCATCAGGTCCACTCATCACTTAGTGCCCTCCCAGCCCAGAGTTCGTCTCGTGCTCCATCAGTTCAGGGCTCCACTGTGCCAGGTTCTTCTACCAGTCATCCCGGTGTTAGGGGTTCCTTTCAGTCCCCCTCACCAGCACCAGAGGATTATTTTGAGTGTAGGGAGTTTGGTCATATGTGGAGGTAGGGGTGTTCAAAACCGAAAACCGAACCAAAATCGAAAACTAAACTGAAACCGAAGCTTAATTGCTTATCGGTATCGGATTAACGGTTTAACGGACGGGGAACGGATTGAAATTTTTTATTAACGGCTTATCGGTTTGGAGGTGGATTATTCAATTTTTTTAACGGATAATCCGTTAACCCGTTTTATATATATATATATATATATATATATATATATATATATATATATATATATATATATATTAAATATCAAAATCCCTTCTACTTCAAGTACTCTATCTCTAACGCCTAATTCCTAAATAATCAGAAACCCTAATGCCTAAATGTGTACCCTACTATATGGTCTCTCTCTGCAATATGTACAAAGAAAGGGAAAAAGGAATTTGAGCTATCATTTATCTCATTGAGGCTTAGTTCTCTTGTCCTAACAAGAAAACTGAATTTTTTTTAATCAAAACTCCTGCATAATGGAAAATTATGCAAACCAGTACTCCTCACACAGAGGAGTAGAAATGATTTTAGCACTTGTTTCAGCTATTATGCTATCACCATTGTACGTGAAACGATGAAACAAAGATAATAGTTATTACGAGACAAGATGGAGTTGTGGGAGAATTGTTGTGACGACCCGACCTATCGTTATGAGAATTTAAGCTCCGTTCAGTGGTATAGAGTCATAAACAGCTTCACGTTGTATCTGTCGACATGCGTGCATGGTAGATTCAGCTACCGGGTAATTCGGAGTCGAATTGGGAGAAAATTTTTAGTTTAGGAAGCTTAAGTGATGAAAGTTGACCGGAGGTTTGACTTTTGTGTAAACGACCTCGGAATGAGTTTTGGTTAATGTCAACAACTTCGTATGATGATTTTGGACTTAGGCGCGTGTCCGTAATTGGTTTTGGAAGTCCGTAGAGTGATTTGAGGTAATTTGGCGAAA